>MU743845.1:22849-33494 GCA_026770625.1 Nicotiana glauca | reverse complement strand
GGGGGTGGGGGGGGGGGTGGTGGGGGAATAGAGAATTCCTAATATGATGCACTTTTTCTTGTAGCGGGTCCAATTAGTCGGTCCAGTAGACATCAAATTTTGCATGGTTAAACAAAAAAGGTTATAGCGTAATTCAAAATATTATTGCTGTTATTAATCCATCATAACATATTATTACTCTATAGTTGTAGGTTATCATATTAGGTTTGTTATGAAAAATTAATTAATATTATAGGTCGACTTAATAAGATAAAATAAGAAATAAAATTTAAAGTAATTCTTATCTTAGCTACAAACGCAAGCAACAAAGTATAACCAAATCAAAGTATATTTCCACTAACTATAAATTCTAAGAATCTTTCTCTATAAGGCTTTACTTAGCTCACCTAAGTATCCAATAAAATACCTTTTGTTAGTAACTTAGATAAGTAGGAAACTACCATTCTTTAGAATCCCACCCTTATTTGTCTATCCTCTTCCACCAAATCTCCCTCATTTACTACCTTGACAAATCGGACCCTTTGGTTTCATTGCGCTAAACTACTAGGGAAAATAGTTACTCCCTCCTTTTCAAATTAGATGATTTTTTTTTTCTTTTTAGTTTAATGCAAAATAAATGATATATTTTTAAATTTGAAAATAACTCAACTTTAAACTCTTCGATTATTTTACCCATTTTATCCTTAATAAGAAGTTTTTATAACCACACAAATATCATGACCCCACAAAATTTTTACCCCCTAAGCTTTTACAATCACAAGTTTTAAAAGTCTTATTTTTATTTCTTAAACTCTATACCGAGTCAAACTACCGCAGCTAAACTGAAACGAAGGGAGTAAAAGTTTTACTTTATAAGGTACTAGAGCTTTTGCAGGGGAATAACAGTAAAGTTGGCTCCATGTGACCTATAGATCATGTGTTCGAGTAGTGGAATCAACCACTGATACTTGCACCAGGGTAGACTGCCTACATCATTACTCTATTGGGGTGCACTCTTCCTTCGGGCCTGTGTTAACAGAAAATGCTTCGTGCACTGGGTTGTCCCAAGATACTAGTTGAAATAACAGAGTTGCATGACATTGTAAAATGAGATTGTTTTTCATACTACCTCATCTAAATTGAAATGAAGGGAGTAAAAGTTTTTACTTTAGAAGATACTAGAGCTTTTGCAGGGGAGTAACGGTAAAGTTGGCTCCATGTGACCTATAGGTCATGTGTCCGAGTAGTGGAATCAGCCAGGGTAGACTGCCTACATCATTACCCTCTTGGGGTGCACCTTTCCTTCGGGCCTGTGTAAACAGAAAATGCTTCGTGCATTGGGTTGTCCCAAGATACTAGTTGAAATAACAGAGTTGCATGACATTCTAAAATGAGACTGTTTTTCATACTACCTCATCTAAATTGAAATGACGGGAGTAAAAGTTTTTACTTTAGAAGGTACTAGAGCTTTTGCAGGGGAGTAACGGTAAAGTTGGCTTCATGTGACCTATAGGTCATGGGTCCAAGTAGTGAAATCAGCCACTAATACTTACATCAGAGTAGACTGCCTACATCATTAACCCTAGGATGCACCCTTCTTTCGGGCCTGTGTAAACACATAATGCTTTGTGCACCGGATTATCCCAAGATACTAGTAGAAATAACGGAGTTGCATGACAATTTAAGATGAGATTGTTTTTCATGAACAAGTTCTCAATGTTAAAACCTAATTATGAAATTTTAAATTACATTGTACATCTTTACATGTCTAGAAGATAAATCTTTGCCTTTTTTGCATCTTGAGTTAATGAATCCAACTAGTAACTTGGTTCTATCGTCTGTCCAAATGTCCATTTACATGAAAGGAGATAAAAAGAAACAAACAAGAAAATATTAGAACAACACAACTCTACCAAAAAAATCCCAAATAAATAACAAAATAACAAAATATGGTAAAAAGCAAAAAATATAAGCAAGTAGTTATGAAAGGAACGATAGTGGTGGGGTGGAAAGCAATTAAGCAAGCATACAAGAGACAATGAAAGTATACCAATCACTAACCATTGTCCCCACATCTTCTATTTTCCAAATTATAAAACAAACAATAGAATAGGTTAAAGAAATAAAGAAAATCGAAAAAAAATAATTATGTATAGATCTAATTATATAGAAGATCTTTATATCTCCGTCACTAGTGTAGTTTTTTTTTTTTTGCTAGATATATTAATATATTAAAAGTGTTACACAATTACATCATTAGTAAGGGAATGTGAGTTCCCTTGCTAAAACAAGCCAGTTAACAAAAAAAATACTTACTTCCACATATTTTTGATATCAAACCAAGTAATTTAATCTTAACCATCACAAATTAAAGTAAGAAATATATCATTTAACTATAATTAACTAATAGAATTTATACATACAACATGTCTTACATGAGCTTGTTTCTATGTATCATTTATTTGTATTTTATAGGTTAGCCCTTAATACTTGCTATATGAAATTATCTACAATTCGCGTTTTACGTAATTTTGTAGCATACAACTATATCAGGTTGTATGTTGAGATAGATTTCTCCGCCGTTAATCAAAAATTTTAAATTTAAGTAATAAAAACAATAATAATAATAATAATAATTATGTATAGTGTTAATATAGAATATTTTTATATTTCCAAAAAAAAAAAAACTTATTATTGATGTGGATACTTAGCTGGTGTTTGATCATAGATCCCAAATTTATTTTGAAAATTTTAATTTGGGTGAAGTTTGGTTTGAAGATGAAAATGTATTTGGACATACGTTTTTAAAACATATTTTTCAACTTTATTTTAAAAAAATATGTATATAATTCCCAAGTTTTGGGATTTGGCCAAAATATGGGCAAAATTTATGGTCAAACATGAGTTTTCAAAATAAATCTCAAATTTATTTTGACAAAACTCATAGCCAAACGAGGCCTTAATATTTAGGCTCAAAAAAGAAAAAAAAAAAAGCACACACAAATACACACATATTTTATTTCTTTATCTCCATGGTATCCTTGTTTCTTCTCCTCCTCATCTCCTCTTCCTATATCCTGTTTTCCTCTCTGTGAACACAAATACACTCTGTTTTTCTCACTTTCCTTTTCTCTTCCCAAATCCATGTCTTCTCTATAATCCCTTTTTTTTTTTCTTCTTCTTCTTCTTCTTCTTCTTCTTCTTCCTCTTCTCCCTACACACTTACAAAAGAATCTTTAGCTAATCAGAAAACTCTAGAAATATGGGTTCATCCAAGTCAGATCTGAGGTCAACGATCTACCCTGAACCCGTTGACCACTTCGACCGACTACCCGATTCCATTCTTCTCTTAGTCTTCAACAAGATCGGCGATGTTAAAGCTCTAGGAAGATGCTGTGTAGTTTCTAGAAGGTTCCATTCACTTGTTCCTCAAGTCGACAACGTCATTGTTCGTGTTGATTGCGTCATCTCCGACGAAGATGGTGGTTCGTCTTCATCTGGTGCAACCTCTGCTGCTGGTGCGGGGTCCACTAGTAAGTCACGCCATCCAATTTCGTCCCTACTTAGGTTTCTGTTTCTGGGTCTGGTTAAACCCATTCAGTCGCTTACTCAGCTGATCTCGATTTCTTCGAGACGATCCGCTGGTTCTTCATTGGACGATGGTTACGAGCAAAATGACGTCACTCACCATTCCCCTACGCAGGTTTTGAAGAATTTCGATGAAATTAAGGTTCTTAGGATCGAGTTGCCTAGTGGCGAATTGGGTATTGACGAGGGCGCTTTGCTAAGGTGGCGTGCTGATTTTGGTTCTACCCTTGATAATTGCGTTATTCTTGGTGCCTCCTCAGTAATTCACCCGGTTAGTAATACTAGCGTTAACAACAATGTTACTAACAGTAGTAGTAATATTGTGGGTGATGGTAATGGGGAACTAGATAATGGGAGCATACCTGAGTCGTTTTACACGAACGGGGGTTTAAAACTACGGGTTGTTTGGACAATTAGTTCGCTAATTGCAGCGTCGGCTAGGCATTATTTGTTGCAGCCGATTATAGCTGAGCATAAGCAGCTTGAGAGTTTGGTTTTAACGGATGTGGATGGACAGGGAGTGTTGTGTATGAATAAGGAGCAGCTAGAGGAGTTGAGAGTGAAGCCTCTTTCGGCTTCCTCTGCCTCGAAAAGGACTATGGTGCCAGCACTGAACATGAGGCTGTGGTACTCCCCACATTTGGAGTTGCCTGATGGGACAGTATTGAAAGGGGCGACGTTGGTGGCGATTAGGCCAAGTGAGCAGCCTAAGAAGGAGGTGGTTGGGCCAGATGGGAATTGGGTTGGATCGGCGTTTGAGGAGCCTTATGGGAGTGCTGCAAGGATGTTGGTTAAGCGGAGGACATACTGTTTGGAGATGAACTCGTTCTGAATGTAGACTTGAAGTGTTTGAGGAGTTTCTTGGATTGATTACTGAGGTAATTTCTTATCCTAAGTATTTGGTTATGGATGAAATTTGTAAGATTTAGTGCTATAAGATTAAATAAGTTTATCCTGCTTATTTGTAGGGTTTAGTGCTATAAAGTTAAAGAATTTTGTCCTGCTTACTACAATTTTTTATGTGGCATTATGAGCTCTGGATCTGTCTGTCTTTTGTGTAACCTCCATACAGTGATATAAGAATTTCTGCGTCTGTTTGATCTCTCTATCTTTACACACAGACACAGACACAGACACAGACACAGACCCATCAACAACAACAAAAACAACTATTCCTCAGCCCAAACACACACACGCATACACATATACATCGATAGTTGTTTCCTTTTCACATACCCATTTTTGTAGGATCTAGGAATTGAAAGTTGTCATTATGGTAACTACCAATTTTCTAATCCTTGGGAGTTTATTGATTGATTTTTGAAAATACACTACTATAATTCAAGATGAGTTTTTCTTGGCAATTGTTGGTCAATTCTGAAGACTTTGTTATTGTGCGCTATTCTCAAAAAAGCTGGTCATTTCAACCAAACGTGGTCTCTTTATTCTTTTATTTAGATCCTCATACGAAAAGGCGCTGGAGTTGGCACATTTCCTAAATGTGTTGAGGAGCTAACATGTCAAATTTATTTGTTCTTTTCTTAACGAAAGGTGGTGTGTATTGATACAACTAATCTTTTTGTACTGGAAATACTTATATTTATTATTCAACGTTGCAGTCTGCTAATCCATGATGATTTTTGATGATAATGTATCTTCATTATTCAATGATACAATCTGCTGATCCTTGATTGGATGATAATTAGTATGTTTTGTTAGATCATTCACTACCAGAAGGTGGAATAAAATATGTATCACCTATCAGAAAAAGGTGGAATAAAGTATTTATCATTACCATATTCAACTAACGAACGATTTAGTGTAAGCTTATTCTTGATCGGCTGTTTTTTGTGCATTTATGAAGCAGCTTGTTGTTTTGGATTTCCTCTATTTCGTCACGTGATTTGCCTCAGAATTCATTAGAAGTTTATATATTTCATTGACACTTCAGGGAAAACTACGGTTCTAAGAAAGGTGGATTAACTCATGCTGGGAAGCACTGGAAAATAAAATTTTGTTTTAAGCTAGCTCACCCTGAGTTGTTTAATCAAGCGAATCTTTGCTGCTAGAGATGACATGCCAGTTGCTCGCCAAACTATGAGCTTTAAATCAGCCCGTCTTACGCATGATGATAGGCATCTGAGTATGTTTTAGTTTTGGGCATATGCTTCTAAGAATGCACTAAGTGCTTCCGATTCATGTTACAGGAGCTATGTGCCCTTTTAACTTTATAGTCGTATACATTTGATAGTTACCTCTTTCTGTAAATATTGTAGGCATGGATATTATATGACATGTTATGTACCTTTTAAGGTTCATGGAGCAATGAAATGTACGTGTTGCTGCATTTGTTGCTGGTTGACTCACATATTGCTACTGGTGTTATGTGAAATGTTACATTATCCTGTTCATGAATTTTATGTTTTAAACCAGTGGAGCTATCACTCAATTCAATGATGTCTTGTGCACCATGAAGTTTCGCGCAGTGGATTGCCCTTGTCAAACTTATGATACGATGTATATGGTAAACATTGCCACTTCTTATGATACGATATATGTACCCATCCCTCTGAGGACCACAGGTTCAAATTTTCCTTCAGTAGGCATGGAGTTCTAGATTTGGAACTGTGGTCCTCAGAGGGATGGATACTTGCTTATAATTGAGGAATTTGACCTATACTTAGACTGGTTTGCCTGACATTTGTGACTAGTTAGCGACTGGGAATCCTGGTCTTTGGGTAATTGTGCTCTGCCTTTTTCATTTTCTGTAGTTACACCCTTCTTTTAGTGATAAGAGTCCAGTGTGTGATGCACGTGATGTCTGAGTAGACGCACTTCAAATCCTATCTGGTATTTTATTGGAGAAGTGTAGGAGGACAAACCCTTTATCCGCTGAAGTTTTGAATGTAGTACCTGAGATTTAAAAGGGCAGCACGGTGCACAAAGCATCCTATATTCACGCAGAGTCCGAGGAAGGGCCGCACCCTTATGGTTGTGGAGTAGACAATCTACTCTCCTGCAAACATACAGTAAACTATACCTATAGGTCACAGAGACATGAGATTTCTCGATCATAAAAACAGTAACGGTTTTGATTCCTACTTCCCACTTTGCCAATTTTGAGAGAAGGGAAAACTAATTTGCTCTGGTCATTACTTAATTTGAACTAACCAGTCACTTGCCAGTTGCCAATAATGCACTTGGCCAAGAGACATGATAGAAACACATGCCAAATTAGTAGGAATGTATAAAGACAAATCATGTTGAACGTCAGATGACATGTTTGTTAGTTCGTTAGTTCATCACATGTTGAAAGCAATTACATGTTTGAAGTTTAAAGAATTATTGCATGGTCGTCCATGCAATTTAAGACAAGAGGGGTTGCTCTGATGGTAAGCAACCCCCACTTCCAACCGAGAGGTTGTGAGTTTGAGTCTCCCCAAGAGCAAGGTGGGGAAGTTCTTGGAGGGAAGGATATCGGGGGTCTATTTGGAAACAACCTCTCTACCCTAGGGTAGGGGTAAGGTCTGCGTACACACTACCCTCCCCAGACCCCACTAGGTGGGATTATACTGGGTTGTTGTTGTTTGTTTTGCATGGTCGTCCAGGCGAGTCACTGTTTTTCCTCAATCGAAATCACTAATAACACTATGTTTGGATCAAGAAAATCCGATAAGAAAGTATTTTATCATTTCATTTTTTCTGGTGTAACTGAATGAGGTATGAGGACAAATCTTACATAATATACCCGGTATCTATGCTGATGGGAGGTACCCACCCTCGAAAGGGTTACATAGTTTTATTTTGAGGAATTGTCATAAAGTACAATAGTTTAGGGTCTAATTACCATAAGTAATTATAGTTTGCCTAGTTACCGTTCTTATCTAATGTATCAGTTTGTATCAACCCATACAGTCGCAGTTTGTATCAACCCATACAGTCGCACAACCTGTATCAGCTGTAATTGTTCGCGCAGATGGTTGTACAAATGAATACAGTTTTGATGGAAAAGTTGTATTAATTGTATTCGTTCACGCATAATAGTTGTATTCGCTTAATGGCTGTATCAATGAAGACGACCTTTCAGATCTCCAACACACCAAACAGAAGCATGAAAATACCAGAACGTACAAATAAGGACCAAAATTCGCACTCGATTGGATATAACAATAGTAACCAGGGTCAATATCGGTAAGTTAGAATGTATGAGAGTGTTTTTACTTCAAAATCCGATGCTACGAAATCTAGCTCATTAATTGTTAATCATCTAGGGGGAAATACAATTAATTTGAGGGCTCGTGGAAGCTTATAAAGAAGATATTGAGAATTGGGATACATGTTATGATGAAGGGGACGGCTGGACAGAGTTGAGGAAGGGGAGAGATGGCGGCTAGGGTTAGAAATTTCCTTAGACAGGATATTTATTATAAACCCAAAGTGTAACTATGTATTATAATTATTTTGATATATATTTATTTATGATAAATATAGGGTATAAGTTATGTTGATGTAGCATGTTCCGTTGTTTAAACTTGACTCGAGACCAATACTCAAACTTCACACCAATAATTGCATTGAGCAATCAGAAATTTATGTGGGGATGCACAAATCCATTCGAGAAAAAATTACTCGCACCTGACTTTTACACCGTCGTAATAAATACATGACATGTGCTTGTGCTTTTATATAGAATATTAGGGGTGTTCGTCGGTTGGTACGGTACGGTACAGTATTTAGACATTTCGGTTCGATAGTTTCAGTCTTCGGTTTCCTAAAATCCTATACCAATACCGTACCTAATTTGGTATGATTCGAGTTTTCTCCTTTCAATTTCGATTTATTCGATTAGGTAACTTCGGTTTATTCGCTTTGAATACTAACTAGTGCATAGAGTCATGCACTCTAATATTCTTAATTAAAGTATTCAAAAATACAAAACTGAAAATGTTTGTTGACAAAAACTTTGTCCAAAACTAGCAAATATCGACCCAAATAGAGAAAATTGTACATAAAAGAATATTTGATCATTAGAAATGTCTTGTTACTTGTTTAGAGTTAATTGATGAACTTTGAGAATAAAGGAAAGTAAAATTTTAGAATTTTTATATTTATGTTATAATTGATAATATGTGTTTTGTGTAATATAATATATATTTCGGTATGGTATCGATATTTCAGTATTTTATTTTAAAATACCAGATACCATACCTAATACCAATTTTTTTACAAACTTAATTAAACCAAATACCAGACTAAATTACCAAAATAGCGTATACCAAATACCAAAATTTTCAATTTTAGTACGGTAATTCGGTATTTACCAAATTATGAACGGCCCTATAGAATATTACCGTTACTTAACCATAGTTGATTAACACATATTTTCTCTTAAATTTTATCGCTAACAATGATAAACTAATATAGCATGATGTAAAATAAATTTTTTAGGCAAGGGGATTATGCTCCTATTTTTCGTTGTAACGGTTTTGTGGCTTTAATTAAAATGGTGGTTTTTGAGTTTATGGTCATAAATTTTTATTTGTTCAACATCATATCCCTAAACATGTGGTATGTAAGAGCATGCACGTATACATACACCCTCTTGTGCACACGTTGTGAATTATTGTTGCCTCAGATTTGAAAGGAAAAAAAAAAAAAACCATTTTATGAGGCCAAGATAAACTACGAAATCTCTTAGTACGTCATATCAACTTCAGATTTTTTTACAACTAATATTAAAAATTTATGAGATTCAAAGTACTTGAGATATTTTCTTAACTTCATTTTGTATGGACAATGTTAAATTAGTTAAAACTTATATTTCTACTCTGATATCTTCCTGCACTTGTAAATTCCTTAAGAAAAGAAAATGACATTCTTCAACCATATGAATCATTAACTTTATTTTGTAACAGAAATTAAATACGTAATTATTTTCGAATATTAATCATTAAGATAACTTAGCTGTTTTTTCCACTTCCAAATAATTTGATTTAATCATTGAAATAGTACTATAACTTAGCTGTTTCCAGCTATGGGTTCTAATGTTCTATCACCTCACCAGATTTATTATTGATCTTTTAGGCCTCCACTCACATGAGACATTACTCAACATTTCATGTGAATAAAAAAAATTCTGACTTTAGCCATGCATTCATTATTAGTATGCATATATGAACCCTCGTTTTTTTCTTCTAATTTTTTCTTCAAAAGTTGGTGCTAGAAATGGTGGAAAATAGAATGCATATATGAACCCTCGATTTTTTCTTCTAATTTTATCTTTAATTTCAGGGCTTTTTTTTTTTTTTTTTTTTTTGGCTCGGAGGAGGGGATATTTTGTTTAGGTGCAATACTAGTTTGGGGAGCTCCATGAGACTCCATTCAATTTTATATGATAATAATTGACTAAATATGACGTTTAAGACTACTTTGGCTAAGGTATTGCATTCGTGACATCGAAAAATTATAATTGGAAGTTCGATAAATGAAACATCACAACAAATTAAGTTTAAAACTTCAAAATAATTTGAATTCTTGAAAACTTAGAAAAGCGTATGATGTAGAATGATACTATTAGCGACCAACATCAAGTATTTTGGAGCACTCAAAAAAGAAGTAACATATAAATTGGGACAAAAGGAGTATTAAGGTTAAAAAAATGTCTTCGATTGGATAGAATAAAAGGTTATCAAAATGTTTAGGATAATATTGGAAATTATTTATAGCTTTCTTGTAGTTAAGTTCAAGATAATATAAATCCTGTTAGCTATCCAAAATCTTGTTGAAACATCTGCCACCAAAACCATAGAGAAATCATAGAAAATAATTGAGGGAATAAAGTACAGTTCACCTGGAGGAATATACAAACAACTCTTGATAGCACAGCTAAAAAAAAAGATACGCAAACTGATGGAAGTTGCTAAAGAAATGAGTAAAATAGTACCCCACAAGTATTTGACACACTTCCATTTGTATACCAATAAAATAAATAATACAAGGGAAAAATCACATTAGAATTCAAAAGAATGAATTAAGTTGTGTAGGCACTTTGGGGGAGCTAATACTGATGATGTCCATC
>MU743845.1:0-19017 GCA_026770625.1 Nicotiana glauca | reverse complement strand
CCTTATTCAAAAGGGTTTTCCACGTAAAAATCTTGGTGTTATTGTTACTCTTTTATTTTTGTTAATTACCGTATCTCGGTGCTACATTATTATTCCGCTTTTATTACCGTGAATATTATTTCTGTGGGGGCTTATTCCCAACAAATACTTGCGTACGATGGGTGTGCACATATATTTACGTAGATTGTGAGAAATGAATTTCGGCCTAACTCAAACCCGAAAGCTAGTTCATAAGGTGAAATGAGATCAAAAAATCCAAATTCCATCGATGTAAGACTCAACACCCTCCCTCACGACTAGATATAAATAGGGACTTAATATCGTTAACAATAAATTGGTATATAAATAGCTCTGATACCATGATAAATAAATATTGGGCCTAAATCAAACCTAAAAGCTAACTAAAAAACGACTAAAAATGCATATTTTTCGGTGGTCTTTCGTCTCATAACTTGTGTGGTTGTGGGAGGTTACATGAGTTTTTGTAGTGAATTATGCTAATTGTGTAATATGGCTAATATTTTGGCTAGTGGAACCCATCTCACATAAGCATAAGCCTATTTGCAAAGTAGATTTTGTTGGCAATATTCTTTGGGGCCAAAAGTATTACATTTTGTTGTGGATATTATTTGCACAAATTGTATCTTTTCTTTTACAGCTTAGAGGCCAAGGCTTTTTTGCCTATACAAGGAAAGGCCATTAGTTCATTTTCAACACACCAACAAGACTTGAGTCTTCATTTCTTGTTTCTTCCTCTCCTCCTTTAGTGGGAGTTATTTGTAAGAGAATTGAATGTTGGAAAACACTTGTGTGATCCCCTTTCTTTGGAGTGATCTAGTAAGGTTATTCTTTCGAGGGTATTTAGGATTTATTAGAGTATTTACTCTAATTTTGTACTCTTATTGGTATAGTGAATTTGCTCCTTTCCACTTATGGACGTAGGTCACTTTGACCGAATCACGTTAAATTAATATCTTCTTTATATGCTTTAATTGTCGTTGTTATCAACTTGCATTGTCTTTGTTATTGTTGTTATAATACAGTTTGGCTAAATTCCGCATTGTCTGATTTCCCGATCGTAACACTATTGTGTGCATTCTTATGTGTAGGAGCAAGTTAAACAAAACAATGAGCAAAGAAAGTTAATTCGAGACTAAGAGACAAAAGAAGAACTTCACTTGTTCGCTCTAGCGTGCATACGAAAGAGTGAACGAGCTAGCTGAGGGGAGCTTGAAAAAAAAATAGCGAATTATGGCAAAAGGCATGTAAGTGCACGAGAGACCTAGAAGGAAAATAAAAGAGAAGAACTTCGCTCATTCACTCTCGCGTGCGCATGAGAGATTGAACAAGCTAACCTAAAAGGCTGTTCTGAAGTGGGCTTGTATTATTTCGCCCCATGCAAACCCTATCTTATATAAATAGTCCTTAAACTCACTTTTGAAAAGGGGGCTTCGACCTAAGGAGTTAGATTTTGACCTAAGGAGGCTGGAATACACAAGGAGCAAGGGGGAAATTCTTCTACGAGTTTATCACTTTCTTCTTACTATTTCCATTATTGGTTATGAATTTTAGTATTGTAGTTTTACTTACTATTATGAATAACTAATTTTTTTATCTAGGAATTTGATGGAACCTTTTGTATGATGAATTCTTGCTACGTTTTACTATAATTGAGTCTTTGATTTTTTCTCTTTGTTCAACTATGTGTTTATTTTAGTTAATTGAAGAGTTCTCAATTTACAGTGCCTATTTATTATGTATTGCTTGAAAAGGAGTGCATATTTATGAAGTTTTTGAACTACTTCACTCCTAACGTATATGAGAGATCAATACGGCGGGTTTAAAAACGGGATTAGAGATAACGACGCTTTGACATGATCATAGTGAGCGGTGAAAGAGTGCGAACTAGCGTAATTCGAGAGAATATGACTTTTGCATTATTGTAGTTGCTCGAGAGAGAATTACGATAAGTGGAGTGCTCACGATCAATAGAGAATAACTAGGCCAAATTATAGAATACGTAGCGGGAAAGATTCCGACAACTGGAAAAATCATAACTCCATACCTTCTTAATCTTGTCTCAAACCCTTAATAACTGTAGTTGATGGTTTTATTGCTTCAATATGTTGATTAATTAGTTTAAAACAAAAATTACAATCTTTTTAACAATGAAATTATTTGAACTTGTATTTCTTAGTAATATTAAACAGTTGTAGCTAAGCCTCAGTTCAATGTGGGACTTGACTCCAGACTCTTAGACCGAGTTATATTTGCTGCGATCACTCATCCTTTATAGAACTAGAGTTGGGTGTGATCAATAACTCATGAGGTGAGGATTGACCAAGATCATATAAAGAGACCAAGAAACTCAAATTCTACCAATGCGGGACTCAACACATTGTAACTTTTGATTTTCAAGGTAACATGTAATTGGAAAAAACAAAGAAGCTTAGATTTGTTTTGAAGATTCTTAGTTTCCTTTGATCGCTCTGGACGAATTTTTATCTGAGAGAGGGCAGGGAAAACTACTTAATCTGGGCCAAGCGTTGGATGTGCTCTTTCTTTTATAAGATAATGAACGATGATGTCGATCCAGCTTGACACAGTGCAAACTAATTCGTGTTCTTATCCGTAAATATAAGTAAGATCTATTAATAGTTGGTCAATCCGTACGATAGGGCTTCTCATCTTTTATGACATTGTCTCCCCCTCTTGCTTATGTTCGTATTCTGACTTTTTACTTTGCTTGCTTCCGACTTCATGAATCAAGTTTCGTAAATGTAGTTTGTATCTTTCTTCTTCTCTATATTGTGTAGTAGTTAATTTGTGTGCTTTTTATTACGTATTAGAGCCCGTTTGGCTTAGCTGATAAGCATTAGGTGCTGAAAAGCAATTTTAAGTGCTGAAACTGATTTAAAAAATAAGCAATTACGTGTTTGGATAAAAGTGCTGAAATTAACAATAAGCAACTGAAGAACTGGATACATGAAGAGTTTTGTTTTTAAAAAAAAATATTTTAGGGATAAAATAGTAAATATCTTGGTCAAACCTCAAGTGCTTATAAGCTGAAATTTGATAAGTTGGGGGAGACCAGCTTATGGCTTTTGACTTATAAGCACTTAGCTTATAAACATTTTTAATTTTACCAAACGCGTAGATAAGCCAAAAAGTACTTGTAATCCAGTTTGACCAGCTTATAAGCTTAGCCAACACCCTCTTAGTCATTTGGGATATTCTTTATCAGAAGTAGATCTAGAATTTCTAGAATATGAGTGCAACTAAAAAAGGGAGCAAAAAGAAAATATTGAGTGAGAATTGATCCCGGTTTCTCTGAGTAATAATTTAGTGCTATTAACTAAGTGAATCATTCAGCGTTATTGAGGTTCATCACATAATATTAGACGTATTCAAAGAATTATATACAGAAATAACTAATTTGACGGAAAGACTATAAGTGCACGTACACTATAATTTGATGGGCATTTGCATCTATACCCGCTTTTTGTGTCACGTTTTAACTTGTGCTCGCTTTGCAAAAAAATTGCAAGGGTACCCGCTTTTTCGCATAACTTCAGCATATGGGGCTGAAGTAATAAAGGCAATCATGTAAAACTCCAGCGTTCTAGTAGCCGGGCCTGAAGTTCAGCTCTAGAACTAAAGTTTTTGTTTTGTAACTGGCGAACTTCAGTTCTACAGTTGAAGTTTTTGTTTTGTAACTGGCGAACTTCAGCTCTACAGTTGAAGTTTTTGTTTTGTAACTAGTGAACTTCAGCTCTAGAGCTGAAGTTTTTGTTAAGGAACTGTCGAACTTCAGCTCTAGAGCTGAAGTTTTTATCGAAGGAAGTTTTTGGCTGGACCATCTTTTTTCCATTTTTTTGGTGCGAGCAAAATATTTTTCATTGAATATTTCATTGTCATACAAAAATATCATTCTCCAAATATTATGAACTTTTCATTGCACGTAAATAGGGGAATTCAACAGATATTTATCGAACACTAACATAAAATGGAGGCAGAGAAGTGTTTTGTGACTATAGTAATGCATATAATAAGGAGAAAGAATGTGATCCTTTTTCTCTTACTGGGCGTAACATATGGTATGTTAATCATGCACTTCAATCGGGGAAGACGTCAACTAAATCAAATTTTATATTTGCACCATTTATATTGGTATATTATTTATTTATTTGCTGGTATAGTTCAATGTCCACTCATCCATGTGAATAAGAGAGCATTGATGAACGATTTAAAAGGAGGAGAAAGGGGGTTGAAGTTATTTAAAAAGTGAGTACAAGTTAAAAGTTTAAAAAAAAATGGGTATTAGGTTAAATAGGGGCGATCAAATAGAGCGCCCTGTGCCATTTTTACATAATTTGAGGGTGAATCCGCTCCTGCTCCTCATCTGGATTGCCAGGAAGCCACCAACACAGAGCAAAAAACATAAGTAGACAGTATTTAAGAAAATTTTACAGAATCATGGCAGTAATAAGTAATTAACAAAATGGCATCTAAGTAATTAACAAAAGTAGCACATAATTAATGTTAATCCATAAAAGAACCGTAACGTTTTTTTTGCTTATTTGTAGGAACTAATTATCTTTTCCAGTTGTTTTTGTCTATTTGTAGGGATTTCTCTTTTAGCATTTATCTTTTCTTTTCTTCTATTTAGACTCTCTTATTTACCATAACAGAAATTATACATATTCATTCAAGATTATAGGAGTCAAGTTACAAACATACTAACTCTCTTATTTTCTGACCTTTTATCTTTCTTTTAATTTTGTTTTAAGTTTAAATAAATTGATATAATATTTACACAATATTCATAGTATAATTTACATTATATTCTGTTATACAAATATATATTGATGGAACTTGAATTTACATTATATTCATGGTAAAATTTCCGGTAATAATGATTTTTTTTTATTGAAGAGATATTAAAATTATATAAAACTTTTACAATATAGTATATTATAAATATAGTAAATGTATATTTTGCTGAAAAAATAAAACCGTCCAACATAAAAATAAAATATTAAAAAGAACTATCAGAAATCCCCTTTGTATAAATATACTTCAGAGGTATAATTATAAATAAGATATGTTTTTAATTCAAATGTTGTTATGTAATATTTTTGGTATATTATAAGTATATATAAATGTTTATACATAAAATGTCATATTTTAAAACAGACATGTTGTAAAAAATATTTGGAAAAATTTGACATACCGATGAGCAATGACAATATATCAGAATTTTTTTTATTCTTGAACGCTTGGTCGTGTGGCAAGTGATGATACTATGTATAATACACCAGATTATATATCATTGAAGAATAAAAAGTATGAGGAGAAAGAAATATTTTATTTAATTCTTGAGTTGGTAATTTAGTGATGGGAAGGACTTCTACTGAAATAAGGGAAGACATAAATAAAAGAAAATATGTCAAGTAAACATAATCCCTTGTTTTTAGGAGGAGTTAGAAAATAAATACGTTATTAAATACTAGTGCTTTATTTATATATGCTGCATTTGTGATAAAATGTGCTATTATTGAAATAATCCAAATATAGTAACATTAATATAAATACGTTAAAATATCATGGTATAGCCAGTTTTCACACTGGTCAATGAAAAATAGCCAGCGTTTACCAAGTCAATGAAAAATAGCCACTATTTTGCTGCAACAGGGACCGGTCCAGTATAATATACGGGAGTTCTGGTGCATTTGTGTACGAACTCCAGCATATTATGCTGGACTGGTATACTTTGCTAACTCCTGTAAAATTTGCGGGAGACTGAAGCACCAGTGCTCCAAACTCCAGTATATTATACTGTACAATTATACTTGCTGGAAATTTACGGGAGTTCCAGCATAATTATGCTTGAACTCCCGTAAAATTTGCGGGAGTTCCAGCATAGTTATCCTGGAACTCCCGTAAAATTTACGGGAGTTCAAGCATACTTATGCTGGAACTCCAGTAAAATTTGTGGACGTATTTTTCCGGATTTTGAACAGTGTTTTCGCTCAGATTTAAAGTGGCTAAATTTCAATGACTTTTGAAACTTGGCTATTTTTCAACGACCAGTGGTAAATCTGGCTATTTTTGAATTTCTCCCTATAAATACTATTTTATAAGAGCCCAATAATGTAAAAATTTCGAGGGAGAAATTCCAAAATAGCCAGATTTACTACCGGTAGTTGAAAAATAGCCAAGTTTCAAAAGTCATCGAAATTTAGCCACTTTAAATCTGAGCGAAAACACTGTTCAAAATCCGAAAAAATACGCCCGCAAATTTTACGGGAGTTCAAGCATAACAGGAGTTCAAGCATAACAGGAGTTCGAGCAAGTATAATTGTCCAGTATAATATACTGGAGTTTGGAGCACTGGTGCTCCAGTCTCCCGCAAATTTTACAGGAGTTAGCAAAGTATACCGGTCCAGCATAATATGCTGGAGTTCGTACACAAATGCACCAGAACTCCCATATATTATACTGGACCGGTCCCTGTTGCAGCCAAATAGTGACTATTTTTCATTGACTTGGTAAACACTGACTATTTTTTATTGACCAGTGTGAAAACTGACTGTACCATGATATTTTAACAAATTTCGACGCTGACGCTTTCTAGTTGTTTACATGGGAAAAGGCCCAAATACATATTCAGCCCAATTACTCTCCCACTTTCAGAAAGAAAATTAACATCTAAAAATGATTCTAACAGGATTTAAGCAAATATTTATGGAAAGATTCTCCATCTAAAATCATCTACTGAACCACTTGTACTTTTACAATGATCTGTTCGGAATCTATTGTTGAAAACATGCTAATTGATTGAACTTCACATCAATTCATCAAATAACTGAGCAATAAAAAACTATTATTAAAAACAAAAACTATACAAACGCCACTTCTTCCAAGTGCTTTGCAAAAAAAAGTTAATTGCAAATGGGTAGTCAGGATTACCAATTTGCAAATCATAAAATTAAATTTACTGTTCTATATCTAAATATTAATGTGATCTATACCCATTATATTAGTATGCTGGTCGAACTTACGTAGAAGCGAAATAAGGATTTCAAGCTTATGAATTCGAAACTCGTTACTGAATTCTAAATTAATAATTTGCATATATTCAATAAATTTTAAAGATAAATATAATTTTGAATCAAAATTATTGAGTTCAACTGAACCTATAGTCAGCACTCCGGCTCCACCCCTGAACTTTGCTTAATATCAAACTTTAGTGTTCTATTGTAGAGTGTTACTGAACCAAAGAAAAGCTTCACAGCATAATTTGCAATCTGCTGAGTCTCATATTTAGCGAAGGCAAAACCTTTAGACTTATGATTTTCCTTGTCACGAGGAATGTATAAGTTAATGACACGTCCAGCTTGAATTAAAATATCATATAATACACGATCGCTTACTCTCTCATGTAAGTTTCCAACATAAACAGTAGAATTAGAGCTCTCAGCCATGGGTGGAATTCAGCGTTGTTGGCGTAGATGAGAGATTCGCAAAGTTTCTGAGAATGTTGATTAGTAGCATATAACATAGATGTATAAATAGGTTTGAATTCAAATTACCTACTTCTATATGGTTTAATATTCCATTTTTAAATCGGTATTACTGATCAGGAGATTTTGCCACGTGTAATTGCATAGGACCCCTTCTCCTCATTTGAGTTAATTTGGGAATTTTGACCCATGTGGAATGGGATCTCTCCCCTTTTAATGAGTTTTTGGATTTTTTAGTAAGGGACATTTTGTAAAATATTTATGTGGAATTTAGTAAGGGAATTTTTGTAAAATATTGAATCTGTAATCATTTTTTTTTAAAAAAAATTACTTTAACCAATCTAGTGTAATTGATTTGTTGGTTGTTTTTACACATGTTAAGGAATCCATCTTTTAGCATTAATTAATAATATAATTGACCATATTAACCTTAATTTGTTCATTGAAAATACGACCAAAGTTCTTTACTCGAAGGGCAACTTTGAAAAAAAGAAGCTAATTCTATTTTGATGTTTGAAAATATTAAATATCAAACTTTTCCAACAAGCCTTCTCTGACGGTTTTCTCTCTCAGCGTATGGTAGCCTAACGTGCACCATTGGAAAGAGAGCTCGAAATCCACCGCAAAAGGCGATAATGGCGAGGGAAACTATGAAATTCCAATAGCGGAAGAAGAACGATGAAGGAAAGCAAGGTCAAAATCTAGAGAAACAGTTTGAAAAAGTGAAAATCAATGAAGCAGTAGCATGCCGTGCGGAGAAGAAGAAGCAAAAGGAAATTGAAATGCAATTAAGTGAAACTCCACCAAGTGCAAGATCATCAGAGCTGAGAATTACAGAATTGGGTGAGGATTCATCAAAAACCTCACCAAAATCGCAGGAAACTGGCGCTGAGAGTGATAAATTGTCGTGGGCAGATGAAGCAGAGATCGTGGAGATTGCACCTGAGCCAAACTCTGGGGGATCTATATGGGACAATTTCAACATAACAAAGGTAACTAATGCTGGATTTAAGCTGGAATTTGTAGAACCTGTTGTACATGATAGGACACTTGTTTGTGAAATTGAGACGGAGGACATTAGCTTTGAAATTGAGTATTGGAAGAATGCTGTGGTGTGCTATGTTCTAGGAGCGCACCCACCATTTACTGTACTCAACGCATATGTAAGAAGGATATGGGGAAAATACGGTATTAATAAAGTTTCTATGCTAAAAAATGAAATAGTGATTGTGCGATTTGATACCGACATGGGGAAGAATGAGGTGCTACAAGGTGGTATATACCATTTTGATAACAAGCCGTTTATTGTTAAAGCATGAAATGTGGATATGGAATTCACTAAAGAGGAGTTATACATTGTGCCTATATGTATCAAATTACCTGGTTTGAATTTCAAATACTGGAGCCCTAAGGGACTGAGCAAAATTGGCAGCTTAGTTGGAAGACCACTGATGGTAGATAGTAATACTGAGAAGAAGATGGGGCTAAGCTTTGCAAGGCTCCTAGTAGAAGTATAAATAGATACAAAACTACCAGATAAAGTATTTCTCAAGAATGAGATGGGGCTATTAATGGAGCAAAAAGTACAATATGACTGGAAGCCTACACTATGCAAAGCGTGTAGGAAATATGAGCATGATAAGCAGGTGTGCAAAAATAAAAAACAAGCAGCAGAGGAACAGAATGGAAAAGGAGAGGAATGTCCAACAGGAAAACATAACAAAACACCAAATAGCAAGGAAGGGGAAGGAACAAGCAAAGTGCAAGAGAATACAATGGAGGCAGGGGAACAAAAAATGCAAGAGAATCAAGGAAATGCTGGATGGACAACACCAAGCAATGTTACAAGAACCACAAATAAGCAATCAAAACTGGGGAGGGAAGATGGAAACAGAAGTTACTACAACAATTTTCAGATAATGGAGACACAGGACACTGAAGGAGCAGAGGCTAGCACGAAAGGAGAGGGAAATGTGGGAGAGAGAGTATTACCTCCTATTAATAATGGATAACATGTTATGTTAGAATGTTAGGGGTATGAATGCCCCTAACAAATAAAAAGAAGTAAAGCTCCTTTGTAATAAAGAAGATATAAGGTTGATATGTATAGTAGAAACAAAAATAAAGGCAGACAAAATAAACCAAGTGGCTAACAATCTACTTGGAGGATGTGGGTGTATAACAAATCTGAGTAAGCACTATAATGGTAGAATTTGGGTGGCATGGAGACAGGACTGTTACCATGTAACTGTGACTACAATGACTGATCAAGTAGTAACATGCATGGTCAGCCATAAAAGACTGCAGGTAGATTTTATGATGACTGTAGTATATGCATTCAACACCAGAGAAGAAAGAAGGAGTTTGTGGAATTACATAGAGAATTTGAGTAAGAATGTGGGAGGCCCATGGATAGTTATGGGATATTTCAATGTTTTGCTGCATACTGATGATAGAGTGGGGGGAATCCAGTAAGATTAGATGAAATAATTGACTTCCAACAATGCATAGACCAATTTGACTTGATGGAAATGCCAACTAGTGGGAGCAGGTATACTTGGAATGATAGGCATGGTAATAGCAGGATTTTATCAAAAATAGATGGGCATTTATCAATACAACATGGCTTAATATAATACCAACATATAGGGCATCATACTTAGAAGAAGGCATCAATGATCATTGCCCATTAAAGCTGTCAATAGGAACTTTAAATAGGAGGACAAAAGATACTTTTAAGTTCTGTAATGTTTGGGCATCACATCCAAACTTTATAGACATAGTTAAGACAGGATGGATGAATGAGGTTGAAGGGTGTTGTATGTTTCAGGTGGTCAGGAAACTAAAAATGTTGAAGAAAGAGTTGAAGATGTTAAAGAAGAGGCACTTTAGTAACATCATAGAAGAAGCAGATGCAGATAGACTGGCCCTGGCCACAACTCAAGCAGAACTTCACAAGAATCCTATGGATGCAGGGTTACAGCTAGAAGAAAAGCAGAAGTATCAAAAATTCAAAAAATCATCATACCTGGCAGAGGTATATCTTCAACAAAGGAGCAAGGCTACTTGGATTAAGCTAGGAGATGACAACAATAGGTATTTCTTTTCAGTAATCAAGCACAGGAGGATGCAAGAAGCAATCATACAATTGACAGACAAAGCTGGAGCTATCAAAACTAAGCAAGAAGATATTGCAGGAATTTTTGTGGACTACTATCAGGAATTACTAGGAAAAAAGGGAAGATTCAGAGATTATGCCATCCAGGGGTTCTTAAAAAATGGGAAAGTATTATCAATTGCAGAACAATTACAACTCTTAAGGCCTTACACAAGAGCAGAAGTGAAGAAAGCAATATTCAGCATCAATGACACTAAAAGCCCTGGACCAGATAGGTATGGGAGTGGGTTCTATAAAGCAGTATGGACAATAATTAGAGGGGATGTGACAAAAGCAGTGTTGGAATTTTTTGAAAGTGGAGAATTACTCACTCAGATCAATTCAACCAGCATAACACTTATACCAAAAGTAAAGAATCCTGTGCAGGCAAGTCAATTTAGACATATTGCTTGCTGCAATGTTATATACAAATGTATTTCTAAGATCATATGAACTAGATTGAGGAAAGTCATACCAGAGATTGTAGCAGATAACCAAGCAGCATTCATTGAAGTAAGATCACTTATCCACAATGTATTGATATGCCATGATCTTTTAAGACACTACAACAAGAAGACTACTCCTAGGTGTTTGATGAAGATTGATCTAAAGAAGGCTTATGACATGATAATATGGGAATTCCTGGAAGAAGTACTCAGAGGCTATGGCTTTCCAATGTCATTCATTCAATTAATAATGGTGTGTGTTACAAAAACCAAGTTCACTGTCAAGGTGAATGGTGCAAGATATGGATATTTTGAAGGATGAAAAGGATTGAGGCAGGGAGATCTTATGTCTCCACTATTATTTTTACTTGTCATGGAGTACCTAACAAGAGGGCTGAATAAGATAAGTGAAGTGATAGAGTTTCAATATCATCCAATGTGTAAGAGCACAAAACTGACTCATTTGATATTTGCAGATGATTTGATGTTATTCTGTAAAGGCAATAGTCAGTCTATTAATAGGATGTTGGAGGTGGTGAATCACTTCAGTGCAGTATCAGGACTGGTAGCAAATATGGAAAAGTCCATCATATATCTAGCAGGAACGGATGAAGAAAGTAAGCAAGCTATAATGAGTGTTACGGGGTTCTCAGTGGGTACTCTACCTATGAGATACCCGGGACTACCATTAACATCAAAGAAATGGAGCAAGGTGGAATGTCACCAGTTAGTGGAGAAGATCACAACAAATATCCAAACAGGTTATGCTAAACTTCTATCATATACAGGTAGACTGCAAGTTCAGTCCTATTTGCAATGTATAATTTTTGGGGAGCTATCTTCATACTTCCTCAAAGTGTAATAAAAACAATAGACAGGAAGTGTAGGAAATACCTATGGGGCACTACAGAAGGTCATAGGAAAATGGCTTTGGTATCATGGGAAGTTCTGTGCAGGCCAAAGATATATAGTGGACTGAATATAAAGGGATGTAAAAATTGGAATATAGCATCAGTTAGGAAACTACTATGGCAAATAGTGACAGATAAAGAGGTTCTATGGGTGAGATGGGTACATGGGGTATATATGAAAGTATGTAGAAATATCTGGGAACACAGGCCTCCATGTGACTGTAGCTGGTATTGGAAGAAGCTAAATAGTTTAAAACAAAATATGGCACAATGGTACCAGGGGAATGCATATAGGCTGAATAGCAATGGGCAGTATTCAATATCTAGAAGCTATAATGCAATGATAGGACATTTGCCAAGATGCAGGGAAATGAAACTGATATGGAACATGACACTACTACCAAGACATAGGTTTGTCTTGTGGCTGGCTTACCAACAAAAACTGCAAACAAAGAGTAGATTAATACAACTGAATATTCCTATAACAGACAATGTAGAATGTTGTCTTTGTGATCAGGGAGTAATTGAAACACAACAGCATATGTTTGGAGATTGTAGTTGGTTTAAAGACATGAAAGAGGCTTTAACAAGCTGGGTAGCAATCAAGCTACCAAACATGCCAATACCAGAGCTGTTAAAATGGATCAACAGAAGGCATTGGAAGCACATGAAGAAGAAGGTTGCAACAGCAATCATAGGAGCAATGGTGTATCACACTTGGCAAGCAAGGAACTGGAGGATCTTCAGACAAATTGCATTGAAATTGGAATTTTGCACTGGACAAATAAAAAAGGAGATGGTGGACAGGATAAGCATGTATGAAGAATCCAAAAGAGCAAGGCAATGCTCATTGATTATGCAAAGAATATGTGCTTAGGAAGAAGTATGTAATTAGGCACATGTAGTTATTATTTCAATAGCCAAGGAAGATTGTACTTGGAATGATTTTATTTTGCTGGTTGAGGTCTGGATGTATTAGAAGATCTAATACACTGGATGCTCTTAGGATGTAAAACACAGTTGGTTGCTATGGTAATATATTCACATTTATTGCCCAAAAAAAGGGGTCAAAAATCAATTAGGGTAGACTGAAGGGAGTAACTGATACCCAATTTTTTATATTAGTAACTTTATATATATATATATATCTGCGTCTTCATTGTTGCTTTCTTTTTCTTTGTGTTTAGGCTTTTTTCTTCTTCTCGGTTGCAAAATAGGTGTGTTAAATTTATTGTTGTTTTAATATTTGATGATTGGGATTCGTTCTTTATTATATTTGAAAGTTATGTTTCAAATTTGAGCTTATTTGGAGTAAATTTAGTTATTGAATTGTGTGATGGATTGTTAAAATTTGAAAAACAAGTTTATATTTCAGAAATTCAAATTTTGAATGTGAAGTCATTAGAAATTGTATTGAAAAATTGAACTACTTACGATTTCAGATTTTGAATCTAAAGCTGTATTGAAAATTGAACTAATTAAGATTCGAATATCTAAAGTTGCAATTTAAAGATAGAACAACTTCAAATTCGAAATCTGAAGTTTCTTTGAAGAGGTTGAACTTAAGATTCGAATTTCTGAAGTTGCAGTTGATAGATAGGAGAACTTCAAATTTAATTTTTGAAGTTGCATTGAAGAGATTGAACTACTCCTAGGGGGTACACTTTGTAAACTTTTATGCAATACGAGTATAAATTCAGTAGTGGTCCCAAAAATGAGTATATATGCAAATTCCTCAAAAAAGTCCACCACATAGATAAGTAATTTAAAGAAGAAGAATTAACCTAAATAGTTGTTGTGAGCACGTGATTTTTTCCCTAAGCTAATTATTCCCAAAAATTCAAACAAATTAATTTTTTACAATGTTTATGAATTTTTGTGTTATTTTCTGATAATTGTTGCATTTTATCTGTGCATTGTAGTTCATATGAAAATACAAAAAATACATTGGCATTTGTTTGAGATCTAATTTCACATTTTGGATTAAGTAGTAGTTTAAATTGCTTAGAAATAAAGAAAAATAACAAAAATAACCTATTTTTTTGCATTTTTAGTTATTAATCATTAAAAAGGTCTTAAACAATTTTAGAAAATTAACTCTTAATTTGGTAAATAAATTAGGTTTCATTTCTAATTTTTGCATTTTTATAAAATACATAAAAATACAAAAATAATAAAAGGAGATAAATAATTAAAGAAACAAAAGAAGAGAGCAATTAAAATTGAGCCATTCAAATTGGAAAAACCGTTTGGCCCAAATCAGTCCCCAACCCAGTCCAAAAGACACTCGAACCCGGCCTGACCCTTCAGTAAAATGAAACGACGCTGTTTGATGTCGTTTAATCTGGACCACTCATCTCCATCATCCAACGACCCCTACTGATCCCCCCTTTAGCAAAACGACGCCGTTTTGGCATCGAGTAATCTCAACCGTCCATCACCCTCATCCAACAACTCACATTGATGCCAACGTTTTAATAAAAGTGTCCTAAAACCCCATTAATCCTAGACAAGACCCCTCTCTTCCTCGTACCAACCCCCCCTCCCTGTAACGCCGCCGTTACCCCACCTTACCTCCGCCTTACTCCGCCGTCCACCGCCGGCCGGAAATCGCCTCCGCCGGTGGCGATGCTCCGATGAACCCCAAAATTATACCACAAGTGCTTCTTCGCCCCCTCTCATCATATCTGGCCTTAGTTTTTCTCAAATTCAAACCAAATCCCTCGAATTTCAGATCGAAATTTCCGGCCAAAACTCAAAAGCTTCAAAAATTCTCCAAAATCATGCCACACCCTCACCTGCCCTTCCTCATCACAAATCTTCACTTGTTTGTTGTCAAACACCACCATAACTCGTCGAATAGTCAATCTAGGGTTTTGAAATCCAATCTGTTTGGGGAGCTTTAAGTGTTCGATTGATTTTAGATTAATATTTTGTGTTTATTTTCGACCAAATAAACATATAACATTAATTTAAAATCAAATTCGAAGCCAATCCAGTGGAAGGCTTATATCAGTGAGTTCTCTCTTTTTCTTTTTTCTTTGTTTATTTTTCTTTTTCTGTTTTAAATCTCATAATTGCTAATTTTTATTTTTATTTTTTCGTTTAGTCTTGGTCAGTATTTGGTATTTGATTTTCCTTTTTGATTGTTTGTTTGACTTTGGTTCGTCTTGATTAGTTTGATTAGTAGTATGATTTTAGGATTGGTTAGGTCTTTGATCTTTGTTATGCTTGGTAATTCTGAGATACCAGTTTAACTTTTTGCCTTAATAGTTTTTATTTGACTTCGTTTGGACTGGACTGATCTTAATTTATTATTTGGTATTTCTATGGTTGTTACTAGCTGTTTTAATTGGTTTAGTTTAGTTTTCATTAATTCAGTAGTTAATCTTAATTAGTTATTAGGTTCAGCATAGGCTAATATGTCATGGATATAGTTGATTTAGACTCATTAGGATTAAACCACAATTAAGATTTTACCTAAGGTAAAAAGGGGTTTGTTTGGGTTTGGTTAGTAATTTTAGGGGTCTTCAGGGGTAGTTTAAGCATGAAAAAGGGCAGTTTTGTTAAGAATAGTAATTCCAAAACAAAGGCAAGGGTAGTATAGGCATTCTATAGTTAAAAGAACACCCTAGGGCCTTCTAGAATAGGACTTTAGTGTAGATTTCAGCAAACTTAGGGCAGTAACTTGAGAAACAAGTCAGAAATTGAAGGTCCAATAGGTAAAATCTGAAATTAAAAGAAGAAAAAAAAATGTGTGAAAGCTTCCAGAATATTTTGCCCACTCCTTGCCTATAAAAGGCAACCCCAATGCCTTCTTTAACAAGTTTTTAGACCCCTGAAAATTTCCAGGTTGGAGACCCTTGAAAATTTCCAAGTTTTATGGCCATCAAAAATTCCCCCAAAAAACAATAGTTCTAATCTTTAAAGCTAGTTTGAATTTCATAAAGCTCCAGATCTGAAACTCCTTCTTTCATCTAAGAAAAATCAAAATAATATACAGAAAAGTCGCAAAAATACAAAAACAACTGTTCCATTGAAGTATTGTGGTTTAATTGGGTCAATCTGTCTGAGAATCACTATTGTTTGGGTACTGGAGGTTGAAATCTGATTTGGTTTTGCTATTTCGAGTCAATTGGAGTGACATTAAGGCTGTTAGTTTGATTTTGATAGCTGGATTTCGCTTATAACCAAATCTGAGCTGTGTTTACTGGTGAATAGTCACTGATCTGATGTTGCTTGAACTGTCACTGACTCACTCTTCTCCTTCATTATTTTTCACTCTCCAGGTACCATTTTGAACTTGTTGCAATGTAATTGTGAGCTGGAAGGTGAAATAAAGAAGTTTCATCAGTTCTATGTGTTAACGAACACCTCCTGTTGATTGCTAGATCGTAATTAATTTTTGTTGTAGTTATACTGATATTGCATAAGGCTGTGTGATTTTTATGGTAGTTATTTGTCTGTATAATTGGGACGTTTGCTGTTTGTTTAGAGCTGTGTTCATTGGACTTGACATTGGACTGTTGGACTATATTAACTAGAACTTCGAATGTGATTTATTCTTATTCTGTTAATTTCACGCTAGGTTGAAGAGACTTCATAATTAAGCTGATCATTTTTAGTTTACATGAGTAATGGAATACAGTATTAACATCATGTTTACCTAATTGGTTTGCAATAATTTGGATAACCTGATTCGAAAATTGGTCCATCTGGTGTTTATAAATTACTTTCCATTTGGTTGCGTCTTTACGTTAATAGCATATGAGGATTCAATGTGAAATCAATAGGTGGAATAACCGGAATTGTGCTTAAATGATTGACGTCTGGTTCCTTTGGTAATTGTGTACTATCTTCTTTTGCTATAATCATTGAGCACTCAGCATAAAATCAGAAAGAATTTCCCAGCGTGTTTGGGCTGTGAGTTTTGGCCCAATCTGTAGTTAAAATTTGATTGTAGAGACTTGGCGTGAAGACTCTATGAACTGGGCACAAGCATGCCCTGTGAATGTGGCCTTTCAGTTGGAATTTTGGAATGTTTCCACCTAGACTCGATGTCTGACCCGCACACAATGGGAAAAATGGGGATTGGGATCTTTACACAAGCCCAGTTCAGTGAGCCAACAATTTGGGCTTAGTTCAAAGAATTCAGTTCAAAATTTAAGCAACAATGTAAGTTTGGATTTTGAGTTAGGTAGCGGGTTCAAATTAAAAGGTTCTTCCTTTTATTTGGATCCGGACTTGAACTCGAAGCCCGAACTCTAATATTAATTAATTAGAATTTTTATCTTTTAGAGACAAAACAAAAATAGCAAATTATAGTTGCTTTTAGGCTTGCCCTTTTAAGATAAAATGATACGAGCCTCGCCAATAAAATACAAATTGCGGGGCACTCAGTAAAAGTTAAAAAATACTTAGAAATTCGGGGCAGGCCGTTTAGCGAATTTCACGGCCTTCCCAAAAGATAACAATGCGTTAGTCTCTTTAGGCGCAATTTTAATTTTACCTCCCTAAATACGGGTGTGCATTTCATGCAACCCAAATACAAATCCAAAAACGTTGAATAAGAATGTGTCGAGGATCCGGGTGCATTTCATGTGACGTGATTCGAAAATACGTTCTTAAACGACGTTCACTTTCGTAAAAAATAGTTAAAAGCGGTAAATAATTATAAAATTGCAATATGGGTTGGAACATGTAAAAATTAGATTTTTAGCCATTTATAATGATTTAAGCGACCGTGCTAGAACCACGGGATCCGGGGGTGCCTAACACCTTCCTTCGGGTCAACAGAATTCCTTATTCAGAATTTCTGGTTCGCAGACTCTAACTAGGAAGTCGAAATTTTCCTCGATTTGGGATTCAAGTTAAACCGGTGACTTGGGACACCAAAAGCCAATCCTATCCTAAGTGGCGACTCTAAAAATAAATAAATAATCTCATTTCGAATAATGTCACTTTAAATGGAAAACTCCCTTATACATTTATCCTTCGGGGTAAGCGTGAAAAAAAGGAGGTGTGACAGCTCTAGCGACTCTGCTGGGGAATACGAACCCAAAATTCTGATTCAGGGTTCAAGAATTCGAGCTTAGTAATTGTTATATTTGGCTTTATCTAATTTTCCTACATGTTTCATGCTATATGTGATAAATATTTTACCGCTTTGATATTTGATGAATTGTATATATAAATTGTCGCGAATCCTTTCCTCTCTCTGAGTCTTCTATATCATGGAGAAGGGTGCACTTCATGTAGCTTCTCTTCTGTTTAGAGTCTTTCCCAATTTAGAACGAGGTTGGATAAGTTGCAAAGCCGGCGGAGCTTCTGTATCCCCGGTACGCTGCCTCCCCCTCGGCTCGAGTTGTCCGCTCGAGTAAGCCAGGTCTAGATCAATAAACCTAGGGTCTAAACCTAGAAGAACAAAACCTCATGCCGGATCCCTAGTAGGACGCTTGTTTGCATCATGTGAATTTGACTTAGGGGACTCAACACAGGGGTTGGGTACGTCTAGGACATGTAACCTGAATTGAAATGAACATCCCGATGCATCTTACGTGCTACTTGTGTATTTATTTGCCCGGCTTTGCATGTTGACTGGCTTGTATACAATGAGAGAAAATTGAGAAAAATAACAGTGTTAAGACTCAGTGAGGATAACCTGTTGTTGTGAAAAAACCAATGGCAAAATAGTACCGAAATGCTGTCGGATTTTTGAAAAGTGAAAAGAAGAAGAGAAAAATATTTGAAAAATAGGAAGAAAATGGTTTTTCAAAATAGTTTTGATTTTGGCAAATCTGATTGAACTACGCGGGTCTGATTCTCACCGGATGTGAGATACGTAGGCAAACCTCAACGGTTCCGGCCCCCAATTTTCAAAAATCCAAAAAAAAAAAAATTCATTTACTTCCTTCTCAAAATCAAAGAAATACAAAAATATTTTCATTCTTCTTTCAAAAATTGAAAAGAAAATTCAA
>MU743844.1:0-42120 GCA_026770625.1 Nicotiana glauca | reverse complement strand
TTTTCCCCCCCCCCCCCCCCGAAAGTAAGTACAATTAACTTCCCCTTAGTTCTTGTGGAAGTCCGCGAGACAGAAGAATTAAAATAGAGAAAACAAACTACATTGAGCAAAAGGAAATAAAATGGATACAAATACAATGTATGTAAAAGAATAAACAACAACGGAATCAAAGTAAAACAAATAGAAATTGAAGAATAAGCACAATGGTGAAGGGAAGGAATTTGGATATTAGGGTTAAATTGGACAAATTTAAAATAATAGAACGAATCACACAAAAGGAATGTGTTCAAATAAGAATGTCGATTCGATTTCTAAGTCTACAATCGCCATCCCATCACAGCTTTTTTTATTTTCATTAAGTAATCATCAAATATCAAATTCAAAGGAATGCATGCATGCAAGTTTCCAGGAAACGATAACTACAATCAGAAAATCCGACTAATTATGAATTAGATTACATAAATTTAACATGGAATAATTAATTACCTGGAGAGTTACAGGAAGATTAGTTTTCTTGAAGATGGCGGCAGTTTCGAGCTGAGTAATTTGTATGTCCGCCATCTCCTCTTCCATATTTGGAGCTTCTTACGCTCCCCCCTCCCCTATATTTATTTGAAGAGAAAAAAAATGGGGGAATGGGAATGGAGCTGTATCCAGAAAATGAGATAAAGAAACAGAATTATTTGATGTCTTATAAGTTCTTGGGTATACGTAAAGTTTGGAGAGAGGGATTGATACGTGTTACAAAATATAAGGAGGTGTAATAAATGAGTAAATTAAAACACTTTAGAAGTTGGGGAATAAACGTAATTAAGTTATAACACACGGGTATGAACATGACATGTAATCTTCATGTCATGCGAGAAAGATGATATATAGCTGCACTTGGATTCTTTTGGTCGAATCCAGGATTTAGCATTAGCTGGCGAATCGGCCAGGATTTAGCCTTTACACAATGGGTTCAAACTATTTTAACAAACATATCTATGTTAAATACTAAAGTCATAATTTCAAAACATATCTATGGAATAGTTTACCTTAAGTTTGATAGATATGGTGTTTTTATTGATATTTGGGAATTTTAATTCTAGTTTTTTGCATGAACTCGTTTATGGAACTTTGAATTGATTGCAACTTTATGTACTAGTTTATTTAATCGAAAAAGGAATATTTTTTGTGATTATCTTAGCGTTATTTGTTTGGTTTAATTCAGTGATTCTTTTAATTAATCGAAAGAGCTTGTTAACTTGTTGATTAAATCAAGTTAGGAGAATATTCGAGAGACGTATTCCTAAAGACTAATCCATTAACGCGTTCTTGGATATTTTCACAGTGCTTTATATTAGTTCACCTCGTATTCTTAAGATTTAATCGGAGGGGAGTCTAGGATACATGCTTGAACTAATCATCGAATGAATTCGTGAGAATCATTAGAACATTAGAGTGAATTGAACTAGAGTTAGATCTCGAATAATTATCTTACATTATATGTCACGACCCTTATTTCTCCTATTGATTATTTCGTTGTTGCTCAATTCTTGTTTTCTTGTGATCAGTTGTTAATTGCCTTAGTTTAGTAGTTAATTTTAGGATCATAATCGTTCCAAACAAAGTGTTAGTCATCCTGGATAACGCTCTTAAATAAGAAATTACTTAAACATTGTCTAAATCCAATCCATATGAAAATGATAATTATATTATAATCCCTCCGGTTCACAATAAGTGTCCAATTTGCATTTAGCAAGCCCATTAAGAAAATATTAAATTCTATATAAAAATACCTACTATGACTAAACTACCCCTACTTAAACATTTAATGTGAGGAGTAAGAAAACTTTTTAGGGATATGTACATGGGGGTTATTTTGTAAAAACAAATTGAATTCTTTCTTGATCACATAACTGGACACTTATTTTGAACTAAAATAAAAAATAAATTTAACATTTATTGTGAACCGAATGAAGTACTATCTTTGGCTAGCAAGCATTAATTTCGTGTTGCATTTTGTTTTGTGCTCGTCATAAGGCCAAGTGTAAAGTTGTTCTCTAGCTTCTAAAATTCTTGGGAAATCGTTATACTTTCTTTACGTCATTCACTCTCACGTTTTCCTTTTAATTTTATTTTTGGGTTGGGAAAGCCAAATGATATGAAAAAATATCGTACGATTTAGCGAGAATTTAATTTTATATTTCTAGGTACAATATTTTACCGCTACTGTTATATTTTCACTTGTTATATTTTGGGATTCATTGCATATTTTTTTGCTCTCCTTGTGTCGTTTCTGCTTCCGATTTTCCTGCTCTTGTCTATAGTATTTATACATCGAGTTGACTTTTAGGACTATTTCGAGTTAACATTAGCCGGAAATAATTAGCTTCTAAGGTTATATCCTATTTTCAACAATTAAATGAAAATGTCTATATGTATACTTTCTGTTTTTTACTTTTGCTCTTTTGAAATAGAAGTGACAATAAAATCCTTAAACAGACAATCACCTCAACCGTGTTAATAAATAAATATGTTTCACTTACTCCATTTCCCAATAAAACTACAGATAGTTAATACTACAAAAAGCAGATTATGAATTTTAGCAAATAATATGAAGGGGAGAGATATGGGCTGATATGAAGTTAGTTTGGAAGTGATCAAAGAATGGCAATTCTTCCACGTGATGCAAATTAGTTTGAGCTAAAAATACAGCCTGTATGCAACAATAAAATCAGCCACTTCACACTGCAACTGTATTATTCTTATCTCCTATGTAATTTTTATTTGTAATGCAGCATTTACTCTTTATAGTGAAAGAATAAAGTTACTTTACCTCTTGTTTTCTTATTTAATGATTAGTTTTTGGTCCTCGTTTAATGAATTACTAAATTTGGTCCGATATTAGCGGGGAGAGATCAGAATGTTTAGGAAGGACATAAATATATAAGTATAATAAGAATATACAGTAAAGTTATGCTGAGATCGCAGAAGAATGACCTTGAAATAGATTAAAAGCGATTAACATTATATATTCTCGATAAATGAAGTATATGATTCATATACAATCCATATTTAAAACCAAAAAAAAAAAAAAATACAATCCATATTTGGTAACTCAGCTAAATACAAATGGAATAATAGAGTGATACAAATCTAAATGCGGAAGACAAGATATTAAAGATAAAGGATAGAATTTGAGAATAGACTCAATAAATTAGTAATTGAAAAATAATTGAAAAAAGGATATTAAGAGCCTGTTTGAAAACCCACATAGGACTTGAATTTTGGTGAAATTGGGTATAATTATACAATTTGGTATGTTTGTCTGACCACGTAGTTACTTGGTCAGCATGGAATTAGATGTAATTGGAGAGGTGCAATTATACTCTCCAATTTTCAAGGGAATGTGAGAATTGGTGGTAATTATAGAGTGTAATTACAAGTTTACTTTTTAATTTCTATCATTTTTGTTTTTACAACAACAACAAACCTAGTTTGATCCCAACAAGTGGAGTCTGGGGAGGGTAGTATCATTTTTGTTTTTATTTTAATTATTTTCTTTATAACTTTTTATTTCTATTATTTTATTTCTTTTTATTTTTTTTACTTTTTAATTTTTAACTACATTTTTCTTTGTACATTATTTATCGTTTATTTCTCTACCTTTACTTCTTGTAATTTCATGTAGTTGCTCATTTATTTTATTTTTTATTTTTTTATTTTTTTCATTTAGCGTAACTGCGTTATTATTCTAGTTTTTGAAACTACACCTCCTAATATTAGAAAAAATGAGTCATTAACACACTTGGCATATAATGAGTGATGTCACTAAATAGAATTTCGTTGTTGAATGAGGTTATAAACTTATTGTGTTTCCTAATCTTAAGTTATAATGAAACTTACTTTTATTATATTGGAATTTGACATATGTTAAACCATTTTTTTTTGGATTTTGAAATTATGTTATATTTATGATTCCAATTTAGTTGTTTTAGTAGTATTGACTTGTTATTTCTTTTTTTGGTTAAAAAGATACACATATTATAAATTCTTAAACATTTACATAAAAATCAAGTGGATGCATATACTGCATCAGATTACAACTAGTACTAGGGATATCGGCTACTAGACTAGGAGAAACAACATTTATACAAGAACTACTACTACTTAACATAGTACAGTATTTTAACATTCTTTTATGGAGCATTCCAGTCTTATCTTGCTGGTACAAAGTGATCACAAAAGGGGGAGGACTTGAAAAAAGTACACAACGAGCCTCCAAATTAGTTGCTTCATGCCTAGCCAAACCGTCCGCCACAGAGTTTTGTTCCCGGTAGATGCTTTGTACCTTTGGGTCATCAAGCTGCCTCATTAAGAACCTACAATCATTAATCATGTTAGCATATTTAATTGTAGGGGCAGTAAGTAAATTTAATATTGCAGTTACATCTGTCTCAATTATCAAAGGTAACAGATGATGTTGGACTGCTAATTGGAGGCCCATGAGCAGTGCTAGTGTCTCAGTTTGAAGGGCTGGATCCATGTTGTGCATGGCCTGAAAAACTTAAAACCCAATTGCCAAGAAAGTTTCTAAAACAACCTCCAATGCCACAAATATCTTGTGTAGAGATGTAGAGCCATCAATATTTAATTTAAATACTTGTCCCTCAGGTGGATGCCATTTAATATAAAGAGGCAAACATGATGGCCTAGGGTTTTTTGCATTTGTAAGATAGTAAAATTCAGCAGCTTGATTGTAGACTAAGTGACTATTCGTCTGAAGGTGTGAATGTTCAAAAAAATTCTTATTTCGAACAGTCCAAATCTGCCATAGTGCAAAGGATACAGTAGTAGATAAGGGGACGCTATTGTTTGAGGAAGATTGTGGATATCTTATAAAATTGTTCCATCTGTCAATATTGTTAGTAGTTGTAGAGTGTGTAAAGGGCCTTATGTCAATCTGGAGTGCCGCCCAAAGTGCAATAGCATTGCTACACTCAAAGAAAATGTGTTCTATAGTTTCAGGAACCAAGTTATATTGCGAACATAATGAAGAAATAATAATAAGTATTTTAGCCAAATACTCAGTTGTTGGAAGCCTTTCATGATAAATTAACCATATAAAGAACGAAATTTTTGGAGGTATGTGAAAGTGCCAAATCCAATTATAGTTAACAACTTGGTGAGTCGGAGTAGAATCAGTTTGGGTAAGTGCATGGTAAATAGATTTCACGGAAAACAAATCAGTTGGAGTAAGTCCCCAAACTATTTGATCATATTTAGTACCAACCAATGGCATGTAAATATTACTTATTGTAGCTTCTAGCGAGGATGGTAACTGAAAAGGCAAATCTTCCAAGTGCCATTGTTATTTCACAATGCATGTTGTTCATTTTTTAGTCAGAATTGATAGATTAGTTTTGTTAAATATTTGAATAAAGCTATGATATTATATTTATATAAATTTACTTTATCAAACATGCATTCTATAATGTTCTTATAAGACGTACATTTTTAGTTTTTACAATTGTTTAAACTAAATATTATTAATTTGAAAAATCTATGTCAATTATTTTTACAATATTTGCTATAAATATATAATTACTAATTAATCTATATTCAAAAAAAATATGCATCTTAAATATTAAATCTAATATCATTTATATTTATAAAAAAATTATTTATAGACATATTTATTATATTAACTTTTAAGTTTTAATAATTACTTCACTTAATATTTAATCTAACTATGTAATTATACTTGCACAATATGACAAACAAACAGGTCATCGTAGTTACTATATTGTGTAATTACTAGATTATGTAATTACAACTCCAGTAATTACACAAATTCCAATTACCCAGTGGCTTTCCAAAATCCAAACAAACCCTAAGAGGTAACATACAACTTTCTAGAGAGAGAAGCAACAACTTCTCTCTAACTTTCCTCTTTCTCTAACATCTAATCTTTCTCTTTAACGTCTTTTTCTATGTTTCCCCTTTTCCCTTGATCAATTTTTGGCAAGAACCAAAGGCTTCGAATGGTGGTCCTACCGGTCTCCCCCGACCCATCATCCCCATTCCGACCATTTATACTTCAGAGAAATCACTTATTATCACCCAACCAACAAAATTTCCTTGTCCTAAAGCCCTTAAATACGGGTAGTCGACCAAATTTCACCAACTATTCCAAAATCTCACAATAAGAAAATTTTTCTCCTCCAACCCAATCTAATAATTTAGAAGGGAATAACCCACAAGGCTCAGAACTTACTACTGCAATTAATGGAGTTGTCACTCAAACAGAGAAATTCGGTATTGGATTCTCATCCCAAACCTCCTATAAAGGTGTGTTGAGGATTGCAGAAAAAAGAAACAGACGAGGTTCTATAACTCTTCCATACAGACCATATGGTTTGATTGAAGGAAAACCAGTGGTTATCTTTACTAAAGAGGAGAATGATTTACTCGCTCAAACCTACAAATGGACAATTTGTTGGTAAGTTTAACGCGTATTAGACCCTCTATAGAACTCATACACAGTGAATTTGCTAAAATTATCCCCGAAATATGTTGTATCAAGATTGGACCTTATGATATGCATCATGTTTTCATTGAGTTTGATAACAAAGAGAATCAGTTTGAGGTAATTTAGAGAAATTACATGTCTTTTGGAAGGGATAACATAGTGGTAGTTCAAAAATGGTCATCTAAATTCAAACCTGAGGCCGAGCCCCTATCTGGATTACTCTTCCTAACCTTCCTTGATGCTATTATGAATGAGATACTTTATGCCGTATTATTGGAGCCATGGGAATCCCTATAATCATGGACAAGGCCACTATGTCCATAACTAGACCCTTCACTGCCAAAGTTAGAATGGAGATTAACTTGGAAAAAGCTCTTGTTGAAGAGGTGCTATTGGAGATTATTAATGATAAAGGCAGTAAAGACATTGTTGTGTAAAAGATTGAATATAAAAATATCCCTGCCTTTTTCACACATTGTAAAATACAATGTCAGTCTGATGTTACTTGTAGAAGCCTACATCCAGAATTAAAAAAAGAAGTAGGGACAAAGACGAACAAACACAGGAATATTGTTGACTCAAACAAGATCATGGAAAAAATCAATCATCAAGATACTAGCAAAAGGTATGAAGACCATCAGATGACTAAAGAAAATTTTAATATGTCATCAATCAAAATGTCAAACTAAGTGCCACAACAACATATGCTGCCTGAAGAGCTCATAAAGAAAGTTGTTGATGAAGAAGGATGGAAAACGGTATTGAATAAGAAGGGAAAGGAAACCGTGAATCTTAGAACAAAGGATACATAGGCACGCATGGGAGGAAATAATAATACCAATCAACAAACTAAGAAAGGAGGAGTACAATAAGGTTACAAAACCAAAAAAGGGCAACAAAGAGTGGTGGTAATATACGATACTATGAAGAAAAATAAAGTCATGGATATTGCAACTGTAGACACCACTGAGTCTTTGTTTGAAGTAACTGTCAACTCTACTCAATTGTCTCAGAAGTCCACTAGACTCGATAGAGAAAGAAACACCAAGAACAAGAAAAAACCCCAAATCTAGAAAGCTAATGGAGGTAAAGAAAAAATCAAACTGGGAAAAAAACTATATATCCAGAGGAGAAAGATGGCGAATGTCAAGTCATGAGATTTAGTCAAGTTCAATTTAGAAATGAAGAGATGCAAAAACTAAGAAACAACAAGAAGAGATTCAACACTAAAGCCTTCATTCTTATTGAAGTTTCTCTAATCTCTACCTGTTAGTATGAATCAAAATAAGGAGATAGGAAATGGTTTTAGTTAACAGAGTGCTCCTCCTTATGGGATTATCTCATGGTTAGGAGCATGAGATCAAGTTAGATTAATCTTTATACATTTCAAGGCACAAAACAAATGCAGGGAATGAAACCAAATTGATAGAAGTCAATGAAATCCATCATCCACTTGGCATAATACCAGTTTTTGGAATATTTAGAATCAACAGATAGGTCAACTCTAAGAATATTCTTTCCATTGAAAGGATTGGACATGCTATCAACCACCATTACCATGGCTTCTTTTTCAGACTCTTCAGCCCTTCCAAAATAACTCCATCATCAACCTATTCCAAGACAAACTATAAAGAGGTTCTGATAGTGGTGAGAAGGAAAGGAACGAGAAAATGGGTAAAATGAGTGAGGGGGGAAATTAAGTGGGGGTAATTTATTAGGACAGTGTCACCTCTAATTTTTTTCGAAAAAAGAAAATAGCTAAAAATGAAACCGTTGGTTATGAATGAGCTCATTTTCAATCGGAGGATATAAATAAGCCATTTTTGCATACCACAAAGGCAATTTTGAGCATTTTCCCAATTTAAATTGCATTCTTCAACTATAGTACAATTGACGTGTTTGAAATTTCTTCCCAGCTATGTAGAGTTACAATAGTGCGATCTAAACATACTTGTGACTATAGCAGGGTTGTATGCTATGCTATTTTCATCGCTTTTTAGTCTCTCAAGTTCATCAGGATAGCTTCTATATCATCTAATATTTCAAGTACTTGCAACTGGAGTTCAATTTTTAAAAACTGTTAAAAACTCTTTCAACTCTGCCAGGGCCATACGATATGGTGGAATAGAAATGGGTTGAGTACCCGACATGTATGGGTCCAAATTTGACTAATCACGACCTACGGTGAACACGACCAACGAGCGGGCCACGCCGAGCCAACATCCCAAAAGAAACGACCTTATTATAAAAAAGAAAAATGTAAGTCCCTTGTAATATCATAAGCTCGTTTGGGGACATTAGGGATATTCTGTCGAATATTTTTAGTAGTTGGTCTCCGACAACCTGGGATTGTTTCTCTTAGTATATAACGGAGATGAAGGGCTTTGTAGAGGGGAGAGAGAATTTTGTAAGGAACATACCATCTGAAAACGTGAAATACATTATTGATCATATCTTCCTTTTGCTTAATCTAGTACTTATTATACTCAGCTAAGATTTACCCCTTCTTCTTTTAATTAATTTGTTCAATGGGATCCTTGTATCTTTTGAGTCAAACAATTTGGCGCCGTCTGTGGGAATTTCTATAGCTGAAACCATAGTTATTTATCTAAATCCTGGAAGACGATTAACTATCTTTCCTCATACTCCATAAGAACCAACAAAGGTTGATAAAGGGGAAGCGACGCTGAAGACGATTGCAGATGTCTCAAACAACCTCCTGAGCTCCCTCAATGAAGCCGGTAGAGAAGACACCAAGAATACAATACCCGGAGCTACACCGGAGGGGGAGATCTCACCTCCTCAACACGGAGATCCAACGATCTTGCGCGATAGGAGGGCCTCGACGTCCACGGTGGGGGAAGCACCACCAGCAATCAAAAAGCTTCTAGAAGAATGGTTGACAAGCGCTCTACGCAATATGCTTGAAAGACCTCCTCAAGGAGATGTCGAAAAGTTGCCACCTACGGAAATCGCAGCTACCACCAATGAGCCGAGCTCTACACGGATGGATAACGCTTGCACTGTCACTAATATAGGTGACGATGCACTCATAGCTATCTTGAAGAAAATGGATGAGATGGAAAACGAGAACAAAACACTCTGTGATCAAATGAGGGGGCACCAGGAAAGGGTTGACAAAATACCAGGCGCTCCTAAATTATTACCAAAATGCGATGTGGGCTGATTCGTCAAATAGACATACTGCGACGGGGCCGCTCCCCATCCCATTCCAAAAACCTTCAAGATGCCACCATACTTGAGAATATACAATGGGACCACGGACCCGGAGGATCATCTGATCCATTATGTTACCGCGGTAAAAGGCAACGATCTGTCGAATAAACAGATACCGTCTGTGTTGCTAAAAAAGTTCGGTGTGACTCTGACAGGAGGAACATTGACATGGTACTCCCAACTGCTAGCACGATCAATATCAACATTCGAAGAAATGGCGGATAAGTTCGTCACCGCTCACACAGTGGCAAAGAAAGCTGAAGCTACGGTCAATGATATCTTCACCATCAGGCAAACGGCGGGCGAGGGACTTTGGGATTTCCTGGCCCGATTCAACAGAGTAAGGATGAGCCTGCCGAACGTGTCAGAAGGGATGGCAGTAGCAGCCTTTCAAAATGGGTTAAACAGGAACGAATAGAAGATGACCAAAAATTGCTTAGTATACTCATGAAATACCCCCCAACCACATGGGAAGAAATCCATAACGCCTACTGCGCCGAGGTAAGGACAAACGAGGAAGACCTGAATGGGCCACTTCAGCGATTAACGTCAGTCCAGACCGAGATAAGGAGAGACCGACATAACAAGGGGCAAAGAGATCAACCGCCATATTTCAATCGAGAAAGGCACCAACCCTATATCTGTACATGTAACCCTCCACCTCCACGACACATAGATGTCGTGCCACGTCACACTACCCCCCTCCAAAATGAAAGAGGTATGCCTCCACTACTTTCTACTCATAATTTCTGTGTTTTCCCTTTAGAGATAGTATACACACTGGAGAAGTTAGGCACGAAGGTACAGTGACCGCAAAAAATGAAATCAGACCCAAGCACCAGGAGATCCAACGTCCTCTGTGAATTCCACCAAGAAAGAGGACATAAGACTGAGGATTGCATAGGTCTGCAACAAGAAGTAGTTAGAATGTTAAACCAGGGTACCTGAAGGAATTACTAAGCGAAAAAGGAAGAGTCAATTTCGCTCGGGGGCACGACCCATCTCAAGGACCTCTAAATCCACCTTCGCCTTGCATACCATACAAATGATCATCGGCGACGGCGATGATACGATGATCAATCATGTGAAGTTAACCACCACGCACAAACTCAAGCAGACAGTCGCCCATGAACGGTATGATGACCTCGAAGATAGTATCCTTGTCAAAAAGTCATATACCCACAATTTGTCTTTCCCTTATTACGATGCTTTGGTTATAACTTTGTGCATCGCTGATACTGACGTAAAAGGAATCATGATAGATGACGGAAGCGGCGCGTGTATTGTCCACCTGAGAGTCCTCATACAAATGGGGCTCGACGATAAGATAATACCATATTGCATAACACTAACGGGTTTTAACAATGCAGTAGAGCAGACGTCCGGAGAAGTAGTGCTACCTGTTCTGGCAGGAGAAGTCACCCTAGAAACGACATTCCACGTAATGAACCAGGAAACGGCTTACAACGCCATTATAGGACGACTATGGATACACGTCATGCGCGTCGTACCTTCAAGCTTCTACCAAGTAATCGAGTTTCACACTCCATGGGGTATACACAGCATCCAAGGTGAGCCACGCACCGCTCAAGAGTGCTACCGAATCGCCCAGGACTGTACGTACACCAAGCAACTAAGAGAGGCAAGTGCGGAAGCATAGCAATCAGCCACGTCGGGTACCAAACGCGACGTACAGGATAAAGTCATCAAAGACCCCGTTATTGTAGAAGCCTGCAAGGAAACCATAAAAGAGCTTGACCCTGTCCAATTGGACAACACCGACAGCACAAAAAAGGCTTACATCGGGCACATACTCTCAGAGCCAGGTAAGTATCATGAGTTTTTAACTTACAATTCCGATTTGTTCCCTTTCTCCCACTCAGATATGCCAGGCGTTCCAAGGGACATCGCCACCTACAGGCTGAACGTCGACCCGCTACATCTGCCAGTTTAGCAAATAAGGAGAAAATTCAATACTGCGATAAATGAGGCAGTAAACTACTCACAAACGGTTCCATCAGGGAGTCAAAATATCCCTAATGGGTCACTAATGTGGTCATGGTCAAAAAGAAAAATGGGAAATGGCGGATGTGTGTGGACTTTACCGATCTCAACAAAGTATGCCCAAAGGACTCCTTCCCGTTACCTCAGATCGACCAGCTTATTAACGTAACAGTAGGGCATGAGTTGCTAAGCTTCTTAGATGCTTACTCCGGCTATAACCAATTTCTGATGGCTGAAGAAGACCAAGAAAAGACCACCTTCATCACCCATCAAGGAACGTACTATTATAAGGTAATGGCCCTTAGGGCTCAAGAATGCAGGGGCCACGTATCAGGGTTAGTCACCAAGATGTTCAAATAGCAACTCGGTAAGACCATAGAGGTCTACATCGACGATATGCTGGTGAAGTCGGTAAAGAAATAAGACCATATTGGTCACCTGAAACAACCCTTCGATACTAAGGAGGTATGGGATGAAACTAAATCTCGAAAAATGTGCCTTCAACGTAGCTTCCAAAAAGTTCCTCGAATTCCTTGTGTCACAACGGGGAATTGAGGTCAACCTAGATCAAATCAAGGCAATCGATGCTATATCAGAGACACCGACCAGCAAGAAACAGGTGCAGAAACTAACGGGGTGCATAGCCGCCTTATCAAGGTTTATTTCACAATCCTCGGACAGATGCCATAAATTCTTCAATGTACTGAGGAAGGATCACGGGCTGCAATGGAATGATGAATGCGTCGATGCCCTGAGAAAGCTGAAAACATATCTATCCTCGCCCCAACTACTCGTCAAAGCCGACTCAGGTGAATGCCTACTGGTGTATCTGGCGATTTCCGAAGTCGCGTTAAGTGCGGTCCTGGTCCGCGAAAACAAAGGTACACAATCCCTGATTTATTATATCAGTAAAACTTTAATTGATGCCGAGACAAAGTACCCTCACCTGAAAAAATTAGCTCTAGCATTGGTCATAGCTTCACGAAAGCTTAGACCATACTTTCAATGTCACCCCATAAAAGTAGTGATGACGTTTCCCCTAAGAGGTATCCTGTACAAACCCGAACTATCAGGAATGCTCGTCAAATGGGCCATAGAGCTAAGCGAGCACGATATAATGTACCAACTGCACGCCGCCTTTAAGTCGCAGGTACTCGCAGACTTCGTTGCTAATTTCAGTGCATAGATATTGCCCCAGGTGGAACAGGAAGTGTTACGCGCTTCTGCACGTACCGACCTATGGATCCTCTACATCGATAGTGCGTCTAACGCCTTAGGATTGGGACAGGGACTCGTTCTCAGAGTCCTAACAGGAAAAGTAATTCGCCAGTCCATACGATGCCCCGAGATGACTGACAACGAAGTCGAGTATGAGACTGTGATTGCAAGTTTGAAGTTAGCCCTCAAATATGGAGCTTGATGACTTGTCCTCCACCGCGACTCCCAACTCGTGGTGAATCAGGTCACTAGGACTTTCCAAATCAGAGAGCAAAGGCTACAAAGATACCAGTCGGAAATCCACAAACTACTATCAGAGTTCGACGAATGCCGCCTTGACCAAATACCCAGGGCATAAAATATTGAAGCAGACGGCCTTGCTAAACTAGCTGCGGCCACTAAGAATATCAACACGGAATGGATAGTTACCCTCCTTCATTTCGTGATAGACCACTTCGAGGTACACTCTATAAACTTAACCTGGGACTGGCATAACCGCTTCGTAGCCTATTTGCACGATGGAACACTGCCACAGGAAAAAAAAAAGCCAAAAAACTCCGGGTACAGGTAGCCCGATACAACCTAGTGAGCGGTAATCTCTACAAAAGAACATTTGGTGGCCCCTTAGCCAAATGCCTTGGACCGAATCAAACCAGGAAGGTACTGGAAGAAGTACACGAACAGCATTACGGCGCCCATACGGGAAATTTTTCCCTCACTCGATGTCTTATCCGCGTGCGGAAACTACTGGCTCACCATGAAAAAAGAAGCCGCCGAATATGTCAGGAAGTGTGAACAATGCCAAAAATACGCCACTATGATACATCAAGCAGGGGAACTCCTTCACTCCGTCACTTCACCATGGTCGTTCATAAAGTGGGTAATCAACATAGTCGGCCCCCTCCCAGCAGGGCGAGGTAAAGTGTGTTTCCTCTTAGTTTTAACTGACTACTTCTCTAAATGGGTGGAAGCAAGTGCGTACACTCAGATACTTGAGCAAGAGGTCATCGCCTTTATATGGAAAAGCATCATATGCCATTTCGGCATCCCCAAAGAAATCAGCTGCGACAACGGTCCTCAGTTCATCGGGAAAAGAACGATCAAGTTTTTTGAAAAATGGCACATCAAACGTACTCTCCACGCCATATCACCCCGCCACCAATGGTCAAGCCTAATCCTCCAACAAGATAATACTGAACATATTGAAAAAGAAGCTTGAGGAAGCTAAAGGGCTATGACCCGAACTGCTACCAGAAGTATTATGGGCATACCGCACCATGCCAAAAGCTAGCACAGGAGAAAAACCATACTCATTGGTCTACAGGACCGATGAGGCTATACCCGTCGAGGTCGGGGAACCCAGTTTAAGGTACTCCCATGAGAGCAGAACAGGTAACGACGAAAGCAGGCTACAGGACCTAGACGAAGTCGAAAAGCGGAGAGACAGGATCCATATAAGAATGGTGGGTCAGAAGCAACAAATAGAAAGATACTACAACAAGAAAGCCAAGGTACGACCGCTCAAAGTTAGAGACTACGTCCTCAAGGCTAAGACACAAGCTTCCAAGGATCCCAATAAAGGAAAACTGGGAACAAACTAGGACGGACCATACAAAATCATAGCCATGGCAAGCAAAGGAGCATTCCAGTTAGAAACAATGGAGGGAAAGATACTCCAAAACAACTAGAACATCGCCCATCTCAAGAACTTCCACTTCTCAAAAAAAACATCGCCTAAGTCGCACTCTTTTTCCCTCATTCGGGTTTTGTCCCAATCGGGTTTTCCTGGAGAAGTTTTTAACGAGGCAGCAAGGGAGGCGCATCAAGGGTCAGAGTGTTATTCATTACCCCGACCTGTCAATAGGTTTTCCAGGGTAAAGTAATAAAGGGAATGAATATATGTATAAGTGGACCTCCATTATATGTGTGGAATCGACATGTAATTCTCATAAAAACTTAATCAAATCTCCATTATATGCGCAGAGCAAACAAGTGATCTTTATCTCCATTATATAAGCAAAATCATGCCTCCCTACGGGAGCACGACCGTGTCCCCAACGGAGAGTGGCTAAGGCCATCGACAACATAGGTTCAACTTAGTTTGAACCACGAGGGGATCCTACTTTGACGTCAGTCGAAGCAACATCCCAATGGCCAAGGCTATGGACGAAGACATAAATTCGACCTAGTTCGAACCATGATGGGATCCTATTTCGACGATAGTCGAAGCAACATCCCTATGGCCAAGGCCACCGATGACGACATAGGTTTAACCTAGTTCAAACCACGACAAGATCCTACTTCAACGGCAGACAAAGAAATATCCCTATGGCTAAGGCCATCGAAGATGATATAGGTTCGACCTAGTTCGAACCACAACGGGATCCTACTTCGACGACAGTCGAAGAAATATCCCAATGGCCAAGGACATCGACGACGACATAGGTTCAACCTAATTTGAACCACGATGAGATCTTACTTCGACGATAATCGAAGCAACATCCCAATGGCCAAGGACATCGATGATGACATAGGTTTGAACTAGTTCGAACCACGATGGGATCCTATTTCAACAACAGTAGAAGCAACATCCCAATGGAAAAGGCCATCGACGATGACATAGGATCGACCTAGTTCGAACCACGACGGGATCCTACTTCGACGACAGTCGAAGCAACATCCCTATGGCCAAGGCCATTGACGACGACATAGGTTTGACCTAGTTCGAACCACAACGGGATCCTACTTTGACAACAATCAAAGCAACATCCCAATGGCCAAGGTCATCGATGACGACATAGGATCGACCTAGTTCAAACCAAGATGAGATCATACTTTGACGACAGTCAAAGCAACATCCCTATGGCCAAGGCCATCGACATTGACATAGGTTCGACCTAGTTCGAACCACGACATGATCCTACTTGGATGACTGTCGAAGCAACATCCCATGGCCAAGGTCATCGATGATGACATACGTTTGACCTAGTTCAAACCACGATGGGATCCTACTTCAATGACAGTCGAAGCAACATCCCAAGATGACGTTATAGGTTCGACCTAGTTCGAACCACGACGGGATCCTACTTCAACGACAGTCAAAGCAACATCCCAATGGCCAAGGCCATCGACGACAATATAGGTTTGACCTAATTCAAACCACGACGGGATCCTACTTCGACGACATTCGAAGCAACATCCTTATGGCCAAGGCCATCGACGAGGACATAGGATCAACATAGATCGAACCACGATGGGATCCTACTTCGATAAAAGTCGAAGCAACATCCCAATGCCTAAGGATATCAACGAATACATGAGCTCGACCTCGTTCGAACCACCATGGAACTCTACTTCGACAACCGTTCAAAATAACATCCCACGTACGTGATAGATACGGGAGAAAATGAGCCAACAAAAGTAATTTGCACATTTCATCAAAACGTCATTTACATTTGCCTTTACAAAAAGGTCCAAGTATGACCCATACAAAAATCCCCAAACTAAAGAAAATACAAGCTAAGTTTGACCATCGTCCCCAGTAGGATAAACATCCTCGTACCATGAATCCGAAGCCAGGTGACCTGCATCGTCGGAGTTGATATTGCCCCCATCGGGAGTATAAGGTTCATACCCATAGGCCTCACAAGCTGCATGAGCTACGGTATGAACGGCCTCAAGTTCTGCCTCATTCACCCTTCCCTCGACAAGAAAATCCCTATACACATATAGTCGGGCCTCAGCATGAACCCACAACTCATATTGACGACGAGACACGACCGGGTTGGCTGTAGCGTGAGATATGGAAGGTTGAGAGCGTCGGCTTGCCTCATCTGTCCTCAACAAGGCCATTTGACCATTCAGTGTAGCCATCTCCGCCTCTAATTCTCTAATGCGCCCTTCGAGTTCTGCAACCCGACGACCAGAGGCCTCCATTTGCCTAGTCAGTTCTGACCTGGAAATGCGAAGGGCATCTTCGAAAGACACCGATTCAACAAATGGCTGCCGCTAGCTTATTGGTGCTAACGTTCAGCTCGCCCTTGAGTCCCTCTACCTCCACTATCTTAACATTCAACTCAACGGTCAAGCTGGAAACCCTCGCCTGCAAATCGGCATTCTAAGACATGAACCCCTTGCTCAATTTGAGCTCATCCTCCTTTGCCTTGAGAGAGGTTTCCAATTCACTATTACGGCGATGACCCTCATAAGCAATTTGTCCCTCTCCCTCAAATCCTCTATCTAGCACTCCAATTGTCCCTCTCGCTGCTTAAGCCCTTCACGGAACACCTGAAACATAGGGTCCTGGCGATAAATATCAGACATCGTCGATGCTTAGTACGATACTACTGATACTTGGACGATATCTTCTTGTAAAGACCCGTCCTTCTTACCTCTCGACGAACTCTCCACCTCTAAGATGAGAGTCTGACAAAAGAAAAGGGCAAAAGTTAGAAACAAAATATAGAGTGATGATTAACGTACCAATCTAACGACACAAAAAAGTGTAGGGAGAGAATGAAAGGCACACACCTGCAGGGCCATACCAGCGATCTTCCAAGATAACTCCACGTTGCTCATCGCCCCAAGCATCTTGCTTTCAGGAGCGACACACAGGGGAGCCAGGGCCAATTCCACTGCTTGCTATTCAGTAGTAAGTTGCAGCTTCCCAAAACAGCCACATGACGGTTAGATTCGTCCGTCCTCACCTCCACGTGGGTATGATGACCCATAAATTCATTAACGTCCTCTAGGTCGATATCAGAACCAGAGTTGTCACCCCAATATGGGGTCCCCCGATATTAGATGACGCTCCGCCCTCAACAGGGCGCATCAACCCAACTCCTGGATTAGCTCCTTCCGACAAAATGGCATCGACCATGAACACGGGCACCATGGCTGTTCGGGATACCCTATTGCCGTCAGCATTCGTGGCCACACCTTTCCCCAGCTCCAGTCTTCTCCTCTTTCTCTCCAACGACTTGTCCCCGTCAGACGATTCACCCAACAAGCGTGGGGCCGGTGCCGAGGAAGCTTCTTCCCTTATGGACGCAATTCGAGATGAATCTCCTAAATGAATAGGTTGAGGACAATCCTCCTGAACAGACTCACTCAAGATAAACTGCGAAGCCGCAGCAGCAGCTACTTGCCTAAAGGCAGGAATTGGTGCCCTACGCCTGGAAGCTCCTCGACCTGTCACCATAAAGGATCATAACTTTAAAGTACATTCACATAACCAACAGAGCAGCAAAGTACGACATTCACCGGAAGAAACTTTGGGGCCGTATCACTTCACGAAGGCGGACCAGGTTCGAGTTTCTTCTCCATGGGATAACAGACGGGCTACCCAATCTATGAGGCCTGTAATAAGGTGAGGCGGATGGCCCATCACTGCAAAACTGCAACAAAATAAGCTTCACAGCAAATGCAAGGGAAAAAAGAACAAAACAAATAACGACACTTACGTTTCTCGTTCCACCGCTCCGAAAATCCAGCAGGAGTAGAGACGACGTGCTCAGTCTTGACAAAGAAATACTTATGCCAAAACTTACGGCTGGATCAGTCATCCATCCCAACCACTAGAAGTTTCGTACCATGGAGTCTCAAATGCACCATGGTACCCCTGAGAAAGCCAAGCGTGAACAGGTGCAGAAGGTGGTGGATAGAAACGTCACATTTCGCTAATTTTGCATACTTGGTCAGTAGCAGAAGTACCTTGAGCGTCTATGGAGTAAGCTATGCAGGGAAAACCTGATAAAATCTACAAAATTCCTCTGCTAAAGGGAAGAGAGGAAAAGTGTAGCCAATCATGAAGGGATACTCGTAGAAAGCATCGTATCCTGGTCTGCGGACGTTCCCCTCCCGCCGGAACCATTTCTACATAGGCGGGAATGCCATATTTTATAAGAAGAGTGTCGAGATGGACCTGATCCGTCTCAAAAATCACGAAGCTTGGAGTAGGAGGAGGGTCCTTAAGGAAATCACTCCGAGATAGAGGATGTCTCGGTAATAAATCCCCCACTGTAAGAGGGTTGTCACTCTTTTCTACCACCATATCCTCACTGTCAGAGGGTGGCACCGAGGATGATAGAACAACCTCAGAAACCTCTTCATGAGGATGCCTAGATTTTGGCATAATATCGGTTAAAAGGATACGAACAAAGAAGAAGAAGGTAGAAGCTTCAGGCCAAGAACGAAAGAAGAAACAGGAAGAAAAGGAAGCAAACGAGGTAGAGTGAAATAGGTTCCTCGATAGAGGAATGGACAAAGATCTTCAGAAATACAAATCCCCACCTATTTATAGGGTCAGGTGGCGCCAATATCAAGGCGTCAGGTCACAAAGCTACGCAATAATTGAAGTATCAAGCTGTCAAATCCTTGTCTCAAAAACCTGTATAATAATGACGCACGTGGAGCTGACATCACTTCCCGTTGAGGAGTATAACCCATCATTTTTGCTAAGCATGATGACCATCCCCCCCCCCCATTGACCAGATTGTAATGTTCTAACAGGTCAAATTCCTCCAAGAGAGCGTGTATAGTCCGCTCATCGAGGGTGCATCCATTTGTAACCCCGACAAGAGGAGGGACTAACTGTATAGATCAAAATTTGAACAACCACGACCTACGATGAGCACGACCAATGAGCGGGCCACACCGAGCCAACATACCAAAAGAAGCGGCATTATTATAAAAAAAGGAAAATGTACGATCCTTGTAATATTGTAAGCCCGTTGGGGGACATTAGGAATATTTTGTCGAATATTCTTAGTAGTTGGTCTCTGACAACCTGGTATAGTTTCTCTTAGTATATAAGGGGGATGAAGGGCTTTGTAGAGGGGAGAGAGAATTTTGTATGGAACATACCATAGGAAAACGTGAAATACATTATTGATCATATCTTTCTTTTGCTTAATATAGTACTTATTATACTCAGCTAGGATTTACCCCTTATTCTTTTAATTGATTTGTTCAAAGGGATCCTTGTATCTTTTGAGTCAAACATGACAATAAGTCAATACCAAAATCGATATCCCTATCGGGCGACATGCTTGAAAGATCCATTGGAAACATATCTAGAAAGTCTCTCACTACCAGAACTGACTCAACGCTAGGAGTATCAATACTGCCATCTCTCACAAAGGCTAGATAAGCATCACACCCCTTCTCAACTATCTGCTGAGCCTTTGGAAATACCACAACCCTACTAGAAAAATTATCTAATGCACATTTCCACTCTAACCGTGGCAAACCTAGCATAACCAGTGTCACCATCTTGGCGTGACAATCTAGAATAACATGATAGAGCGACAACCAGTCCATGCCCAAGATAACATCAAGGTCTACCATACTAAGTAACAATATATCCGTTCAGGTCTCAAAACCACCAATAACAACTAAGCACGACCAATACACACAATAGAATATCCCACGGGCGTGGACACATAAACAGGAGAACTCAAAGAATCACGAGACATATCCAAATGCAGGAAACAGTAAGATGACACATACGAATAAGTGGATCCCGGATCAAATAAGACTAATATATCTCTATGGAAAACCGAAACCATACCTATAATGACTGAGTTTGAAGCAACTTCCTCTGTCCTACCTAGAAAAGTAGAAAATCTATCCTGGCCTTCTCATCTAGGGTGACCTCTACCCGCCCGCCCCCCATACCTAGTTGGTTGTGCAGGTGGAGAGGCAACCAAGGCTAGCAATCATGGCTTGAGAATCCTGCAGACCTGACTGAATCCGTGGAACTTGAGTCGTCTGTGGAGGTGAGCCTTCCTGAGTCTGGGAAGTCTTTAACCATGTGACAGGCATCACCACACTCAAATCAAGCTCTCGGTAGGCATGGCAGCTAGGACTGGCTCGGGCCTGGTCGGCTGGACTGACCGCTGAAGGCACCCCATGCTGGAGGTGCACTAGAAAGTGGCTGAGCAAAGTGTGTAACCTGAGACCTCGGAGCAACCGGAGCACCACTAAGAACTAAAAGTGCTGAGTCAACTAGATGACTCACATAGCCTCTACCATGATGGGTTGTAGCTGCAGCGTGACCACCACTAAATTCTCCTGGACCACGAGGCCTCTTAGCCTCCCCGACATCTCTCTCACGGCCTCGTATACCCTTCGATCTCTGTGAAATATCTACCTCCTGCTGATATAGGGTATCTGTCTCCAACTGTCAATCCATGATGAATCTAATACCATAGTTGAGCCCTTCGATGAATCAATGGGCTCACTCTCTACTTGTAAAAAATAAGGCAGGTTTATATTTGGACAAATTACTGAACCGGACAGCATACTCCGACACTGTCAAAATACCTTAGTGCAGCAGCTCAAACTCTACCCACCATACATCCTGAAATGTCTAATGAATAAACTTTCTCAAGAACAAGTCTGAAAACCGAGTCCATGTAAGTGAAGCTGCATCATCTGGGCTACCCTCCTCATATAGTCGCCACCACTGATACGCTACTTTTGACAGCTGAAATATAGTGAAAGCAAGCCCACTAGTCTCCATAATACCCATGGTACGGAGAATGTACTGGCATACCTTAAGAAAAATATGTGCGTCCTCTAAAGCTCATCCAGTCTGAGATGTGGCTGGTACAAGTGGGATCAACCCCGTCTGAGCTAAGTTACTGAACATGCTCAAGAGCTGTGCCAAGGTCTCTGAAGTTCTGGGGTGGAAACAAGCGCCCCGAGTACATGCCCTCAAACAGGAGCTACTGGTAGATCCTCTATCGAAGTTCGGGCAGGTGCTCTAGCTCTAGCAATGGGCATGGGTGTTTGATCGTTGGATCCAATAGTGCGTGTTATCACCATCTGTGAAAGAATAGAATGTCAAAGATTGAGTTTTTTAAGTCAACCAATTCGCACGATAAGGAATCAAAGAAGTGAAGTTTTCCCAGCAGTTCTGTAGCCTCTCAAAGATAAGTACAGACGTCTCCGTACCGATCCGCACTACTCTACTAAACTTGCTTATGACTCGAAATACTTATGAACCTAGAGCTTTGTTAATAACTTTTCACGACCGCAATATCTCTCCGAAGGATTTCGTGATGCCACCTAGTCTATACGGCTAAGTAAACGTAACAGTTAATCATAATCTGACAGAAATAATTTAAAAATTACTAAAATAAAGCCGAATAACTGATATGAACTCATGAAACTGAACCTCAATAATTCTCTCCCAAAATCAGTAGAACTTAGTCATAAGCTCTACAGAGTAAAAACTAGAATATCTACTACATCATTGTACGAAAGAAAATATAACAAAAAGTAAGATAGGGAAGGTGACTCTGTGGCCTGTGGACGTAAAGCAGGTTTTCCTTGAAGTCTCCTAAGCATCTACTCAAATCAACTCTAATGTCCGACACGGGAAAACGTACCTGGATCTGCACAAAAAAATATGTAGAAGCGTAGTATGAGTACACCACAATGGTAACCAGTAAGTATCAAGCCTAACCTCGGTATATTTAGTGACGAGGCCAGGTCAAGACACTTACTAGGATATAAATAAACAATATGAAAACATACTAAGAATAAATAATTAAAAAAATGGAGAAATAACTAATATGAAACAACTAACAGCATGAACTAATACCGAAATTGTAAACACGGAAATAACGTAAAAGAATCAGTAAAGAGAATCACGACGATCATATATGGACGATATTTGAAAAAAACAAGGAAGAAAACAAGAACAAGAATCAGAACAAGGCACTGCCTCGTGTACAATAAGGACCACCATCGAGGTGTCGCCTCGTGTATATGTATCAAGAATTACAACCGAGGTACCGCCTCGTATTCATAATTCATAATCTCAATCACAATCTTTCCTTATACTGCTGTGTGAGCCTTACATTTGAAATATGTTTTGAGAATAATTTTTCCAAAATAGTTACACACACTTTAGCCCACCTTATGATGCTGTGTGGCTTCACGTAGTTTTCCTACAAGTAACACATACATAAGTCCCCCCCTTATATCGTCGCATGCACATTAATCCCAAGTCTAAGGTGTTTCACTTGTGTGACTTTCAAATAAAACTCGTTATCTCACTCGGCGCTTTACTAATTTAAATGGTTATCACTTTTTACTTTAATTGGGTTCTCAGATTTTACTCATCACCTTATTGTTTTTTACTTTACTTAAAAATTGTTATCAAGTTTTAGTTTTAACAATTCTTATATTTAATTCGTTAAATTTAACTGATGTTTTACTTTATTTAAATACGAAATTTTTATTTTATCATATTAATTTGTAAACTAAGTTCATTTGATACTCTATTTGCAACCTCTCCTTTATTTTACTTTATTTGAATCCTAAAATAAACTAATATCTCATTGGACGCTTTACTTTATTCAAGTTTGAAATTGTGCTCTATTGTGTTTAAATTATCCCTCGATCATCTTAACTAATATTGATATGAATACGATGTTCATGGTAGAATGAGTACTTTGCCGTGCGAAGGTGATTGCTATTGTGGGCACGAGGTGTCATACGTGTAAGATTTTAAAGTTGTGACTCGTGATTTGTGATTACGAGGTAATTCTTGTTGTAATTCGTGCATTAGGAACAATTTGATTAATTGAGTTGTCATCGATTTTCCTTACTTGAGTTCATTCATATTTCATTTGTATTCTAACTATGTTGTTGCTTTATTACCTAGTTATTTCTTGTGTCATATGTGCTTCTATTATTTTCCTTGTTGGTTGTAAATTTATGATCCTTCCGATGTTGGTCTTATATTGATATTCTTTCCACTGTTAGCTTTATGTTATATCCTGCGCATGTTTCTATGTCTAGTAGGTGCCTTGACCTGGCCTCATCACTACTCTACTAAGGTTAGGCTTGATACTTACTATGTACCGTTGTGGTGTACTCATGCTATGCTTCTGCACGTTTTTGTGCAGATCCAGGTACTTCTGATCGAGTTGGTCTTGAGACTTATTTCTACATGGCTGTAGACTTCAAGATATACCTACTTGACGTTCGCAGGCCCTAAATTCACCTTCTGTTGTAGTTTATTTCCACTGTTTACTATTATTCCTGGACAATGATACACTTAATATTTTTAGTTACTATCAAAAAAGCTTATGACTTGTACTATCGGTTTTGGGATTGTATGACCGATGTTGGTTCAGCTATGTTGTTTCAGTTATTATTTCATGTATTGCAATTCAGTTAATTAAATTCCATTAATACTTAGCATGTGTAAGGCTTACCTAGTATTAGTGACTAGGTGTCATCACTACACCTAAGATGGAATTTTGGGATCGTGACATGACATTACTTGAAGGCTTTTTATACGATTCTCTTACATTAAACTGATTTTTTTTGTTTGGAAAGAAACTTTAAGTAATTTTATACTGCTAGTCATCTATTGTTTTATTATATTATTGTATTCGCTATCCGCTTCAGATACAATGACGAACCTTCATTGACAAGTGGTACAAGTGGAAGGAGACTTCGTTGACAGAAAGTTTCGAAGCTTTAAATTTAAAAATTAGTTTTCATAAAATTGTTATTTATTTGAATTTGATGTTATTAAGAATGATTGGAAGTATCCTTTGGAGTGTATCTCAATTTGAAAGAATCGGGTGAAGATTTGAATTGGTTTTGAAACTTGAACAAGAAAACATAAATAGAACGTGTATATTTTGTAAATGCGATGTATAAATAGCATACAAAATATATACAATTAACATATTGGTATAAAAGTTGTACATATAATTTTTGATTTAATTATGTATAATAAAAGTTGTATACAAGTTGTATGTAAATTGTAGTTTTTGATTGAATTTTCAATAAAAAAGTATATTCAAGTTATTTATAAATAATAACATTTGACCGGATTTGTATATTTTGTAAAAAATCTTGAGTTGCTTTCTTTAAATAAGAAAACCTAGCTAAAAATAGATAAAATGAGAAAATTCCATACATAAACACCACGTTTATTGCCCCGTATGGCCTTTTTATATTGTTCACTTCGGGTGGTTATATATAGGAGTGAGAAACGGGCGGGTCGAATCGAATATAGTTCGGATGAAAATGGGTAATTAAAAATACGGATATTCTATATAGTTTTACCATCTATGCTAGATGCGGAAGAAAAATGAATGGTCAAACATTCGTTACCTTTTCTTCATGAGTAAGCTTATATTACATACTTTTTCTGGTGTGTTTTAACATTTACAGTATAAAATTAACACGCTTCCTCCATCTCTTTCACTAATAAAATATTCCAAACGGGATCAACGTTGTGACCCATGAAAATATCTTTTTTAGGGGTCGGAAACAAGTTATCTCATAATTAATTATTCTGAGATTAATTATCCTATCTTTCCGTAGAAATAATAAAATATTATTATTCCGGGATAACTAATCTCGAGATTAGTTATACTGGATTTTATCCCAACCAAACGTGAATAAACTCATCCCGAAATTAATTATCCCTTATCTCTCGTACTAAACGAGCCCTCGGCGAGAACTGAGAAATACAAAACAACAAACACTATCTCAACGTAGTTTATTGATGTCAAAGATTGGACCTGCTGTTTTATGTGGTTTGCAATATTAGTAAATGAAATTAATTTATTTATCGCCCCTTCACGGCTTCACCTACTACAAATTTTAAATTGATGAATAATAACACTCCTAGTTGGAGTTTGGACCCAACAATTACAATAATTAGATTTGAATCCTGTGGCCCCGGTAGATGTCACGTACTTCAATATTCTCCTCTTGTAAGTTATGACTATTTTTGGCAGAGAAAATCCTGAACTCCATCTAGCTTTAGATTGCTGGTGTTTTTTGACGCAGTTCACATAAACAGTTGTGTTAGTTAAGTTGGTTCTCAGAAAAACAAAGTTAGGTTGATAATTATTAGAGTAATTAAACCCGAAATGAAGAGCACCAATAACAGTTTCAACTGCTTCTTTCTTGTCTGTCTACTCCTACTTGTGTCTGTAAATTCCTTTGAGGAACAGCAGAATGTTAAGAGATCAGAATTCCCAGATGGGTTTCTTTTTGGAGCTACCACTTCTGCTTATCAAGTACTTTCTGCTCTTAATTATTTTCTTCTATTAGTAATATGTCAACAAAATATTTTACTTTCTTGATTCATCTGAAAAATGTATCTGAATCCTATGGTTTAGATTGAAGGAGCATTTCTTGAAGATGGCAAAGGACTGAGTAATTGGGATGTGTTTAGTCATACTAAAGGTAAATATCCATTTTCATATATCTTCTTGAATCCTAGTATCTTTTTTTTTTTTTTTTTCTATGCATACGTACTGAGAAAGATTTTCCGCTTTTAAATGGTTTTAGGTAGGATAAAGAATGGAGATACAGGAGATATAGCGGATGATCATTACCATCGTTTTCTGGTTGACTTTCTGTTGTTTTTACCATACTTGCCGAAATAGCAAAATTAGTCCAAAGTTCTTTTAAAAGAAATATTATTTACTTTGTGATAACAATTATTGCAGGAAGATGTTGAGTTAATGCACTCTCTGGGGTTGAATTCCTATCGTTTTTCCATCTCATGGAGCAGAATCCTTCCTAGTACACTCCATTTTCCTTATTCCTAGCGCGTTTTTCGTTCCCTTTAATCGGATTACTTATTTCGTTTCAGTATTAGTATTTCTTATAAATATTTGTTGTCTTGCATTGTGATAGGAGGAAGGTTTGGTAAAGTAAATATTGCTGGTATTGTGTTCTACAACAAGCTCATTGATTCTCTCTTGCTGAAAGGTATAATATTTGTAGATATTTTTAATTTATAGATTCTTGAATGTTGAGCATAGATTTCAGAAATTGGCCAATAATTGCAGGAATAACGCCATTTGTGACTCTCAATCACCATGACCACCCCCAAGAACTGGAGGAAAGATATGGAGGCTGGCTTAATCCTCTAATGCAGTATGTTTCTTTTTGTAAATTTTTACAGTACATTAGATGGCAATCCTAAGGATGTGTATTTTTAATTGTTTCCCCTTTTATGTCCTATAGGGAAGAATTTACCTATTTTGCTCAGATTTGTTTCGAGAGTTTTGGTGATAGAGTGAAGTATTGGACCACAATCAATGAGCCAAATATGTTTGCAGAAATGGCCTATGTGAGGGGAGTGTACCCACCTGCTCATTGTTCCCGGCCTTTTGGCAACTGTTCAGTGGGAAATTCTGATACCGAACCTCTTATTGCAATGCACAACATGTTATTGGCACACGCCAAGGCTGCAAAACTGTATCGCGAGCGTTTTCAGGCAAGTATCTGCTTTCACCTAACTCTTCAAATACTGTAACATGTGCTTACACAAATTTGATGCTACTATATGCAGTCTAAACATGGTGGATTGATAGGGATTGTTGTGCATGCATTTGTGTATAAACCGTTAAGGAATGATGACTTTGACCGTGATGCTGCTAATAGGGCTTTGGTATTTACCGCTGCTTGGTAAGTCTTGCCGAGCTTAAAAGTTGGCCTTTAGCTAGCTCGTTCATGCATTGACAGTGGCATATTGGCAATAGGCCTTTCGTTACTCTACTGTGAACTTAAGCTTTGAGAAAACTCAGGAGATCATCATATATTACCTCAGATGTTGAAGTTTAGACTGTTAATGTGTCAATTGCCCACTATCTGAGCTCCTCTCTCTATCTCCTAACGTGCCTATATGTCCTATATGGCTATTTTCTTTGATTTTGTTAACTTGGATGATTCCAATACTATTGAAGGCTCCCTTTATCATAGTAAATCTTTTGCTGTAATCAGGCAGTATTAACAAGGACATATACGACAGATTCAGCCTTTCATTGAAATTCTACTTGGCCCAGTCTCTTGGTCCCAATTTAGCACTTGAAACTTGCGAGTGTGAAGTTTTTCTATTACTGGAACTTGCTCTATAAATCTTGATGTGTCGTTCACCTCTTATCTCAGGGTTATTGATCCTTTAGTATATGGATATTACCCTCGAGAAATGCGCCAATATCTTGGAAGTTCACTGCCGAGATTCACCTCAGATGAAAGAAAGCTTATCAAGGATAGTATTGACTTCATTGGAGTAAACCACTATGGCACTCTATATGCTAAGGATTGCATATATTCGAGCTGCGTTTGTTCCAATTCTAGTTGTATTGCTGGTGGAGATCACCCTATCCATGGCTATCTCATTACTCTAGGAGAGAAAGATGGTGTTCCTATTGGAGAACCGGTACAAAAAAATTTCTTAATCCGAAATTTTGCTTTCCCCAAAACCAAAACCTTGCTTTGTCTTCTAATGAGATGCTTTTCCCTGTTTCCTATAGACAGGAATGCCTCGATTTTTTGTCGTTCCTAGAGGAATGGAGGAGATTGTGGACTATATGAAGAAGAGATATCCTAACAAACCTATGTTTGTTACTGAAAATGGTGAATAATCGACCCTCATTCTGTCATTCACCTTGTGTTCAATTCATTATGATTCATATTTGTACTTCATCTGTGCATAGTATCACGAAATGAGTTAATACTGATATCTCAGGTGTCTGGTCCTTTTTGTTATTTCCTTCAACTATAGGAGTGATATAGCAGTTGTATTGGATCTTCGTTGACATCTACGTTCTTCTGAGCTAAAAACGGAATCCCTGAACCAGTCGAAGTATCCACCTGGCTAACAAGGAGGATATAAATTCTTAAATTTGAAAATATGTAATGTTTGAGTTACTTCTTTTTTTCTCTCATCCTCTGGCGTTATCTAGTCATGTTAGTTATGAGCGATTGCGACAGTGTGCTTAATTTGCTGAAAGCTGACTTATAAGGTGCATTCCAGGTTACTCTTCCCTAAATCCTACTACTGCACAAGCAGCTGAGTTACAGCATGATATTAAGCGAGTTGAATTTCATAAGTCATATCTTGCATCTTTGGCTCGAGCAATCAGGTAAATGTACTCATATCTATCATCATTTACTGAAACAGGATCTCACGGGCAAAACGATGAAATGAATGAAACTTTGTTACCTTGTATTGAATTGACAGGAAAGGTGCTGATGTACGTGGTTATTTCCTTTGGAGCTTGATGGATAATTTCGAGTGGGCGAGTGGATATGAGTTGAAATTCGGTCTATACTATGTTGATCGCTCTACTTTAAATAGAGTTCCCAAGCTTTCAGCTAAATGGTACAGAGATTTCCTCACTGGCGAAAACACAAGGAATGCAATTTTATTTAAGCATACACAAGCAGATCATGTATCACACAAATAGTCACGTATGCATAATCACACAAGAATTATAAATGAGATGAGAGCTTTGTACAATTGAGAAATTCCAGATTTTTATGTATAATAACACTTTAAAAGGGGTCGTTTGGTTGGAATACGATTTATACTGGTATAAGTTATATATGTTGGGATTAGTTATGCTGGGATTGTTGTTTATTCATTGTTTGGTATGCTGTATTAAAATGGCAATTGCACAATTTCTAAGAAGAAGGTATAAGTTATACCGGTGCTAATTACCACACCTTCTATAAGGTATAAGTTATCCCGGTGTTAAAATTAACACCAGGATAACTTATACCTGGCTTTCTAACCAAACAGAGTATTAAGGTTGTATTAAATTTTTATACCACCCTTATACCTTCTTATACCTCGTACCAAACGACCCCTAAGTAAATAAGATGGCGGTTCTGTTTTTATTGTCACTTCTATAGATGAACTACCATTCTCCTCTTACATGCAACTTCTTTGAACATAACGTTCGGGTATACGAAATGCAAAGTTATAGCAGAATTAGCGTCTGTGACTGCTGCAGTAATATCAGCTGACGATCTCCTTTTAGCCTTCAATAGATGCAGAATTGGTCAGAAGGTGGGAGGGATAGATCTCTTATCTTCTAAAACAACTAAGAGGAGTTAAAGATGATTAAGACGTTATTGTTGGGTTGAAGTGTGGTAATGTGAATGGGAAATGAGCGAAGAAGTTTAAAAGACAACTTTGGCTTTTGCACTTTGTTTCTCATTGGTTAAAAACAAGTATTTTGTTGGGTATAAATACAGAAGCACTTCCTTAAGTTCTTAAAAGGAGCAAAGAGGAAGGGGTCTCGCGCCGCCGTTGTCGCTCGGCTTCGGCTATGATTGATTGACTTAATATTTTGGACCAAGAAAATGAAATTAATTAATTAAATATTAATATTTTATATTAATATTTTGAGTGACCGTTATTTGTAACGGTGGATTAAATTAATTTTCGTCTTTAATTCTATTTTAAATATTCCCGCATTAAACAACCACCAGAGAGGCTGCATTTCACGAATAGCCACCTGCAGTGTGAACAACAACTTTCACACCCTTTCAATCCAAAAATTCGTTGGCTATAAATAGGCAGTCATTCCTTCAGAATTTTTCATCCTGAAAACTTCTGATTAATCTTCTTCTTCTTTCTGCATCATTACTTTCGTGTCATTTGCACCATTATTTTGAGATTGCTGATAACTTAGTGGTTTGAAGTGCCACTACCGTTAAGTTAGAAGTTCCGTTCTATCCTGGAAAGAATTTATCTGTTAACCTTGGGCAACAGTGAGGGATAAGATTCTTTAAGGACACACAAGGAATTTGTGGGCTCGAGACATAATATTGCCAATTTCTGTTCATTTATTTTTTCTGTTTTAGTCACTTATAAATTCAGAAGTTCTAACAAGCTTATATATATATATATATATATATATATATATATATATTCTTGCTGTTGTGATTTTTAAAGTGACTGAGGAGACTAAAACCTTCGTGGCTTTACTCCTGACGTACTATTTGTTGGAGATTAAAAATTTGTCTGATTTTTTTCTACTCCTAATTAGTTTGAAGAATAATCTCTTCACTGTGTTAGAATTAGTTTGAAGAATAATCTCTTCACTGTGTTGTCTTGGGTTGAAGGATTAAATACTTCACCATTTACTGAATCTGTTTGTGTCATATTGACAAAAATGACTAACAGAGAGGAACAAATTGATCCTACTGTGACTGTTACTGCTACCACAATTTTGGGAATGTCAGGTCCTAGCCGTCCTATGGCACCTACAATGGCTATGCCACCAACGGAAATGCCGGGAAAATTTTCTGGTGTTGACTTTAAGAGATGTCAGGAAAAAATGTTCTTTTATCTGACCACTCTAAGTCTGCAAAGGTTCATTCAAGAGGATGTTCCAGTCGTTCCTGAAGGAACCCCTGACAACGAGCGCTTCCTTGTTACTGAGGCATGGAAGCACTCTGATTTTCTGTGTAAAAATTATATTTTAAGTGGGCTAGAAGATGACCTGTATAACGTTTATAGCGTCATGAAAATATCAAGAGAATTATGGAATGCTATTCAAAAGAAGCACAAGACTGAAGATTCTGGACTAAAGAAGTTTGTGGCCGCCAAATTTCTGGATTTCAAAATGATTGACGATAAATCTGTCATAACGCAAGTCCAAGAATTGCAAGTTATTTTTCATGACCTCCTTGCTGAAGGTATAAAACGAGTCAATATTTTTATTAAATATATTGATTATTGTACTAATTATAAATTTATGATTGAAGATATGGTCATAAATCAAGCGTTTCAAGTTGCGGCATTTATTGAAAAGCTGTCTCCATTGTGGAAGGATTTTAAGAATTACTTTAAACATAAGCGCAAGGAGATGACACTTGAAGACCTTATTGTTCATCTATGGATTGAATAGGAAAACAAGGCTGCTGAGAAGAAATCTCGTAAAAATTCAATAATAACGGGTGCAAATATTGTTGAGGAAGCTTCAACGAGTAAAAAGAGAAAGAAGTCGTCTGGATCAAAGAATTATCCAAGCAAGAAGAGGTTCAAAGGTAATTGCCACAACTGTAGAAAGGTTGGACACGAGGCTACTGAATTTCGTGCACCAAAGAAGGACAAGAAGAAAAGTCAAGAAAACATAATTGAGAAGAATGATGAAATAGACGACTTATGTGCCATGCTTTTAGAATGTAACCTAGTCGGAAATCCTAGAGAATGGTAGATTGATTCGGGAGCAACTCGACATGTTTGTGTTAACAAGGAATTGTTTACTTCTTATGCTCCCGCTGGACCCAACGAGACAGTATTTATGGCAAACTCCTCTACTGTAAAAATTGAAGGAACAGGTAAGGTAGATTTGAAGATGACTTCAGGAAAGATTGTGACTTTAAAAGATGTTCTTCATGTTCCTGAAATGCGGAAGAATTTAGACTCGATATCACTTCTAGTCAAGAATGGCTTTAAGTGTATTTTTGTTTCTAACAAGGTTGTAGTTAGTAAGAATGAAATGTATGTAGGAAAACGTTACGTGACTGAGGGCCTTTTTAAACTCAATGTAATTGCCATTGATATGAATAAAATTTCACCTTCTTCTTGCTTGCTCGAGTCAAATAATTTATGGCATGAACGTTTAGGCCATGTCAATTTCAAAACTTTGCGAAAAATAATTAATTTTGAAGTATTGACTAAGTTTGAATGCAATAACTCGAAATGTCAAATATATGTGGAATTAGAATATGTTAAGCATCATTATAAGTCAGTTGAAAGGAATTCAAATCCTTTAGACTTAATTCATACGGATATTTGCGACATGAAGTCAATACCATCTCGAGGTGGAAAAAACTATTTCATAACTTTCATTGACGACAGTACTAGATAATGCTATATGTACTTACTTAATAGTAAAGATGAAGCAATAGACACATTCAAGCAATACAAAAATGAAGTTGAAACGCAATTAAACAAAAAGATCAAAATGATAAGAAGTGATAGAGGGGGCGAATATAAATCTCCTTTTCAAGAAATATGTTTGGAAAATGGCATTATTCACCAAACAACTGCCCCTTACTCACCGCAATCTAATGGAATTGTGCAAAGAAAGAATATAAGTTTAAAGTAGATGATGAACTCCTTGTTAATAAGTTCTGGTTTACCTCAAAACTTGTGGGGGGAAGTTATTCTTACAGTTAACCGAATACTAAATCAAGTTTCCCATAGCAAAACACAATCCATTCCATATGAAAAATAGAAAGGAAGGAAACCCAACTTAAAATATTTTAATGTGTGGGGCTGTTTGACTAAGGTGCAAGTACCTAAACCCAAAAGGGTAAAAATTGGACCAAAACCCGTTGATTGCATTTTCGTAGGATATGCAACAAATAGTAGGCATATCGGTTTTTGGTTCATAAATCAGAAAATCCTGACATTCATATTAATATGGTAATTGAATCGGATAATGCTGAACTTTTTGAGAATATTTATCCGTATAAAACGTATTGTGAGTCGTCTAATGAAAAATATAAGCGACCTCGGGAAGAAGCAAAGGAAAGTACGTTTGATGAGGAAAATCCAAGACGTAGTAAATGTCAAAGGAAAGCTACTTCCTTTGTACCAGATTTTCTGGCATTCTTATTGGAAAATGAGCCTCAAACGTTCAAAGAAGCAATGTCTTCGTCGGAAGCACAATATTGGAAAGAGACAGTCAATAATGAGATAGAATCCATATTAAGTAATCATACTTGGGAATTGGTTGATCTTCCTCCGGAAAATAAACCTTAGGGTTCTAAATGGATTTTCAAAGGAAAAATGAAAGCTGATGGTACTATTGACAAATATTAGGCAAGATTAGTTGTTAAAGGGTTTAGACAATGAGAAGGTCTTGATTACTTTGACACATACTCGCTGGTAAGAAGGATTACATCTATCCAGGTGTTAATAGCGTTAGCCGCCGTGTATGGCCTTCAACTCTATCAGATGGATGTAAAGACGGTCTTCTTAGATGGAGATTTAGAGGAAGAAATCTATCTGAAACAACTTGAAGGGTTTGTAGTTCCTGAAAAAGAAAGGAAGGTGTATCGACTTGTTAAGTCACTTTACGGACTAAAACAAGTACCAAAACAATGGCATGTGAAATTTGACCAAACAATGTTGTCAAATAGTTTCAAGATCAATGAGTGTGACAAATATGTATACATTAAGAATACTCCAAATCAAATAGTCATTGTTTGTTTATATGTGGATGATATGTTGATAATGAGTAACGATATTGCTAACATAAATGCTACTAAGCGCATGCTTACTAGTAAGTTTGATATGAAAGACTTAGGAGTTGCCGATTTAATTTTGGAAATTAAGATCCTACAGACTCCTCAAGGTCTAGTTTTGTCTCAATCTCATTATATTAAAATGGTTCTTGAAAATTTTAAATATTTGGACTTTAAAGAAGGAAAAACGCCAATTGATTTAAACCATATTATTGTAATGAATAAAGGTGAAAGCAAATCTCAATTAGAATACGCTCGAATGTTGGGAAGTTTGATGTACATTATAAATTGTACACGACCTGATATAGCTTGTGCAATAAGCAAGCTTAGTCGATACACAAGTAATCCCAACCAAGCTCATTAGATAGCAATGAAACTAGTTTTGGGATATTTGAAATATGCTCAAGACTATGCATTACATTACAATAATTATCCCACAATTATTGAGGGATATAGTGATGAAAATTGGATCACCGGATCAACAGAAATAAAATTCACAAGTGGATACGTTTTTACCATTGGTGGAGGAGCAGTGTCTTGAAAGTCATCCAAACAAACATGCATCGCTCGCTCTACAATAGAGTCTGAGTTTTTAGCCTTAGACAAGGCCGGTGAAGAAGCTGAATGGCTCAGGATTTCTTAGAAGACATTCCTTTTTGGCCCAAACCTTTGGCACATATATGCATACATTGCGATAGTCAAACAGCAATAGGAAGGGCTGGGAGAGTTATGTATAACGGAAAATCTCGTCACATTTGATGGAGGCATAATACCGTTAGACAACTACTCTCTAGTGGAATTATTACAATTGACTATGTAAAGTCAAAAGATAATGTATCGGATCTGCTTACAAAAGGCCTACCTAGAGAGGCAATTGAGAAATTATCAAAGGGAATGAGACTATGGCCGAAGACAAGTCACTATGGAAGTAACTCTACCTAGAAGACTAGAAATCCCAAAATCTAAGTTCTAGAAGATCAAATAAAGTCATTAGTGATGGTTCAACATTGTCAAACTAAATATTTTTTGGTCCATTCTCATGATGAGACAATGTTCAGTACCAAAGATAAAGCATTGTAGCTTTTTAATGATTTCTAAGTTTGATATGGGGTATATCAAATAGTGTAATCTACGAGATAACACGTTTGAAGAATCACATATATAAGTGTGAAGTGTAAACCGCTTCAAGGAGAATGTTGTAAGGTCAGTTCTCTACACACTTATGAAACCAGGATGTGTTCATGGCTAAAACAACAATGAGAACCAAAAGATGGATAAGGATTAATTGTGTGACATATGTTATCTAGGTATACACTAAAGCTCGACGGTTCAAAGATATCAAATCTACCGATTGACCGAGTATATCCGATATATGCTCACTACAGAAAATTTAAAGGGAAACCTACTTATCCCGATGCAATTAGTCCTTATTTGTGAATTACACAAAACGTTTCATGCATGTTCATCATTCTCATTCATGTGGGGGATTGTTGGGGTTGAAGTGTGGTAATGTAAATGGAAAATGAGGGAAGAAGGTGAAAATGCAACTTTGGCTTTTGCACTTTGTCCCTCATTGGAAGAAGTATTTTGTTAGGTATAAATATAGACGCACTTCCTTAAACTTTAAAAGGAGCTAAGAGGAAGGGGAATCGCGTCGTCGTCGTCACCGTCGCTCGCTCGGCTCGGCTTCGGCTCGGATTCGATCAATTGATATGATTGATTGACTTAATTTTTTGGACTAACAAAATAAAATTAATTAATTAAATATTAATATTTTGAGTGACCATTATTTGTAACGGTGGATTAAATTAATTTCCATCTTTAATTCTATTTTAAATATTCCCGCATTAAACAGCCACCAAAGAGGCTGCATTTCACGAATAGCCACTTGTAGTGTGAACAGCAACTTTCACACCCTTTCAATCCAGAAATTCGTAACCTATAAATTGGCAGCCATTCCTTCAGAATTTTTCATTCTGAAATCTTCTGATTAATCTCCTTCTTCTTTCTGCATCATTACTTTCAAAACAAAGTAAGCCGATCGTGTGATTTGCACCATTATTTTGAGTTCGCTGATAACTTAGTGATTTGAAGTGCCGCTACCGCTAAGTTGGAAGTTCCATTTTATCCTGGGAAGAATTTATCCGTTAACTTTGGGCAAAAAGTGAAGGGATAAGATTCTTTAAGGACACACAAGGAATTCGTGGGTCGGGACATAATACTGCCAATTTCTGTTCATTTATTTTCTCTGTTTTAGTCACTTATAAATTCAGAAGTTCTAACAGTTATTGCTGCAAGCATTTAAGCACTTGAGAAATAATCTTATCAAGCAAAACAATATGCGATTCACCTTCTCTATAGAATAAACAAGACTTATCTATAGCACCTGGTATAATTTCTTGGCCTTCTCAATATGGCCTTGGTTAGTAAGAATGAAATGTATGTAGGAAAAGGTTACCTGACTGAGGGCCTTTTTAAGCTCAATGTAATTGCCATTGATATGAATAAAATTTCAGCTTCTTCTTAATTGCTTGAGTCAAATAATTTATGGCATGAACGTCTAGGCCACGTCAATTTCAAAACTTTGTGAAAAATAATTAATTTGGAAGTATTGCCTAAGTTTGAATGCAATATCTTGAAATGTCAACTATGTGTGGAATCAAAGTATGTTAAGCATCTTTATAAGTCAGTTGAAAGGAATTCAAATCCTTTAGACTTAATTCACATGGATATTTGCGACAAGAAGTCAATACCATCTCGAGGTGGGAAAAAGTATTTCATAACTTTCATTGACGACAGTACTAGATATTGCTATATTTACTTACTTAATAGTAAAGACGAAGCAATAGACGCAGTCAAGCAATACAAAAATGAAGTTGAAACGCAATTAAACAAAAAGATCAAAATGATAAGAAGTGATAGAGGCGGCAAATATGAATCTCCTTTTCAAGAAATATGTTTGGAAAATGGCATTATTCACCAAACAAATGCTCCTTACTCATCGCAATATAATTGAATTGCGAAAGAAAAAGAATAGAACGTTAAAGGAGATGATGAACGCCTTGCTAATAAGTTCTGGTTTACCTCAATTTTGTGGGAAAAGCTATTCTTACAGCTAATCAAATGCTAAATCGAGTTTCCCATAGAAAAACACAATCAATTCCATATGAAAAATGGAAAGGAAGGAAACCCAACTTAAAATATTTTAAAGTGTGGGGGTGTTTGGTGAAAGTGCAAGTACCTAAACCCTAAAGGGTCAAAATTGGACCAAAAACCGTTGATTACGTTTTCCTAGGATATGCAACAAATAGTAAGGCATATCGGTTTCTGGTTCATAAATAAAAAAATCTCGATATTTATATTAATACGGTAATTGAATCGGATAATGTTGAATTTTTTGAGAATATTTATCCGTATAAAATGGAATGTGAGTCATCTAATGAAAAATCTAAGCGACCTCAGGAAGAAGCAAAGGAAAGAACGTTTGATGAGGAAAATCCAAGACGTAGTAAACGCCAAAGGACAGCTACTTCCTTTGGACCAGATTTTCTGGCATTCTTATTGGAAAATGAACCTCAAACGTTCAAAGAAGCAATGTCTTCCTCGGAAGCACAATATTGGAAAGATAGAGTCAATAGTGAGATAGAATTCATATTAAGTAATCATATTTGGGAATTGGTTGATCTTCCTCCGGGAAATAAACCTTTGTGTTCTAAATGGATTTTCAAAAGTAAAATGAAAGCTGATGGAACTATTGATAAATACAAGGCAATATTAGTTGTTAAAGGGTTTAGACAACGAGAAGGTTTTGATTACTTTTACACATACTCACCGGTAACAAGGATTACATCTATCCGGGTGTTAATAGCATTAGCCGCCATGTATAGCCTTCAAATCCATCAGATGGATGTAAAGATGACCTTCTTAAATGGAGATTTAGAGGAAGAAATCTATCTGAAACAACCTGAAGGGTTTGTAGTTCTTAGAAAAGAAAAGAAGGTGTGTCGACTTGTTAAGTCACTTTACGGACTAAAACAAGCACCAAAACAATGGCATGCAAAATTTGACCAAACAATGTTGTCAAATGGTTTCAAGATCAATGAGTGTGACTAATGTGTGTACATTAAGAATACTCCAAATCAAATAGTCATTGTTTGTTTATATATGGATGATATGTTGATAATGAATAACGATATTGCTAACATAAATGCTACTAAGTGCATGCTTACTAATAAGTTTGATATGAAAGATTTATGAGTTTCCGATTTAATTTTGGGAATTAAGATCCTACAGACTCTTCAAGGTCTAGCTTTGTCTTTTCAATCTCATTATATTAAAATGGTTCTCGAAAAGTTTAAATATTTTGACTTTAATGAAGCAAAAACGCCAATTGATTTAAACCATATTCCTGTAAAGAATAAAGGTGAAAGCAAATCTCAATTGGAATATGCTCCAGTGTTAGGAAGTTTGATGTACATTATGAATTATACACGACCTGATATAGCTTGTTCAATAAAAAATCTTAGTTGATACACAAGTAATCCCAACCAAGCTCATTGGATAGCAATGAAACGAGTGCTGGGATATTTGAACATACTCAAGACTATGCAGTGCATTACAATAATTATCCCGCAGTTATTGAGGGATATAGTGATGCAAATTGGATCACCGGAAACAAAATTTACAAGTGGATACGTTTTTACCATTGGTGGAGGAGCAATATCTTGGAAGTCGTCCAAACAGACATGCATCGCTCTCTTGACAATGGAGTCTGAGTTTATAGCCTTAGACAAGGCCGGTGAAGAAGCTGGATGGATCGGAATTTCTTAGAAAACATTACTTTTTGGACCAAACCTTTGGCACCTGTATGCATACATTGTGACAGTCAAGCATCAATAGGAAGGACTGGGAGAGTTATGTATAACGGTAAATCTCGTCACATTCGATGAAGGCATGACACATTTAGAAAATGACTCTCTAGTGAAATTATTACAATTGACTATGTAAAGTCAAAAGATAATGTATCGTATCCGCTTACAAAAGGCCTACCTAGAGAGGCGGTTGAGAAGTTATCAGAGGGGATGAGACTATGGCCGAAGACAAGTTACTATGGCGGTAACTCTAACTAGAAGACTGGAAATTCCAAGATCTAGGTTCAAGGAGATCAAACAAATTCATTAGTGACGGTTCAACATTGTCAACCTAAATATTTTTTGGTCCATTATCATGATGAGACAATGTTCGGTACCAAAGATAAAATATTATAGCTTTTTAATAATTTCTAAGTTTGATATGGGGTATATCAAATAGTGTATCTACGGGATAACATGTTTAGGAATTACCTATATAAGTTTGAAGTGTAAGCCGCTTCAAGGAGAATGTTGTAAGGCCAGTTCTCTACGCACTTATGAAACCAGACGATGTCCATGGCTAAAACGAACACAACAATGAGAACCAAAAAATAGATAAGGATTAATTGTGTGACATATATTGTCTAGGTATACTCTAAAGCTCGACGGTTCAAAGATATCAAATCTACTGATTGACCGAGTATATTTGATATATGATCACTACGAAAAGTTCAAAGGGAAACCTACTTATCCCGATGCAATTAGTTCTTCGTTGCGAATTACACAAAACTTTTCATGCATGTTCATCATTCCCCATTTATGTGGGGGATTGTTGGGGTTGAAGTGTAGTAATGTGAATGGAAAATAAGGGAAGAAGGTGAAAAGACAATTTTGACTTTTGCACTTTGTCCCTTATTGGTTAAAGACAAGTATTTTGTTGGGTATAAATATAGAAGCACTTCCTAGTAATGTGAATGGAAAATAAGGGAAGAAGGTGAAAAGACAATTTTGACTTTTGCACTTTGTCCCTCATTGTTTAAAGAAAATATAGAAGTACTTCCTTAATCTCTTAAAAGGAGCTAAGAGGAAGGGGCCTAGCGTCATCGTCGTCGTTCGCTCGCTCGGCTTCGGCTTCGGCTTCGGATTCGGTCAATTGATATGATTGATTGACTTTATTTTTTGGACCAATAAAATAAAATTAATTAATTAAATATTAATATTTTGAATGACCGTTATTTATAACGGTGGATTAAATTAATTTCCGTCTTTAGTTCTATTTTAAATATTCCCGCGTTAAACAACCACCAAAGAGACTGCATTTCACGAATAGCCACCTGCAGTGTGAACAACTACTTTCACACCCTTTCAATCCAAAAATTCGTTGGCTATAAATAGGCAGTCATTCCTTCAGAATTTTTCATCCTGAAATCTTCTGATTAATCTCCTTCTTCTTTCTGCATCATTACTTTCAAAACAAAGTAAGTCGGTCGTGTGATTTGCACTATTATTTTGAGTTTGCTGATAACTAAGTGGTTTGAAGTGCCGCTACCGCTAAGTTGGAAGTTCCGTTCTATCCTGGGAAGAATTTATCCGTTAACCTTAGACAACAGTGAAGGGATAAGATTCTTTAAGGACATACAAGGAATTTGTGGGCTCGGAACATAATATTTCCAATTTCTGTTCATTTATTTTTTCTATTTTAGTCACTTGTAAATTCCGAAGTTCTAACAGTTATTGCTGCAAGCATTTAAGCACTTGAGAAATAATCTTATCAAGCAAAACAATATGCGATTCACCGTCTCTATAGATTAAACAAGACTTATCTATTGCACCTGGTATAATTTCTTGGCCTTGGCCATATGCCTGAAGTATATGACTTCCTACCCGTGCCTTTCATTTATTACAATCTTAACTTCTCAAAAAGAGTTTTTCTTTCCTTTCGTAGTTTTTGGTCCATGAAAAAGGAAACTTCGTAGTTTTTTGTCCATGAAATATATATATTGGTCATTCACAAGCATAAAAGAACATAACGAGTATCGACTGATTTTCGGGTGCTATGTTCCCAGAAATAGCATCAGAATATAGGATAAGCATAAGTATCCAAGTTTTGGCTATGCAATCTTTTTCTTTAATGACCTTCCGTCCCGTGGCGGAAGCATGATTATATTAAGGAAATGCAAAATATTATTTAATTAAAGAAGGAAACACACAAGAAGCAAGGATATTGAACATTTACTAAATAGACATATGAAAATATATATTCCTGTTAAAAAGAAGATTTTTCTTCTTCTTCATACTCAAGAGGAATGCATCAATAAAACTACCCTATCATATAGCAATTCTTTTTACATTTAACCGTGAGAGGGCAACTTGAGCAATCAAAACTACTCCCTCTTGCACTGTTAACTATGAACATTTGACAGCTAATGATCAAATTCTAGCGGATCAAACATATGGGACGTAAGGGGAGCCTAGTTTAAGTTGTCAAACAAGTGATGATTTAATATATTTAAAAAAACACTAGTAGGGATAAGACAAGTTAGCCAACCTTGTTAGATGTATTAAGCAAATAACAACCCTCCACACAATGGGGCCAATCTGTCCTAAACAAACGTCAAAAAAACGACAGAATTCAATGATACAGGATCAATGGGTGGTTTAAAATTCAGTGTAAAGGAATACGTATACACAAAAGAAAATTCGGTCAAGTAAGATGTAATTATTTGGTTCGCATTAGGAATTATAATAAGGAAATCAGGTCTCCAATGGCAATCCCTACGAACAACAGAGATCAAACCTTCAGTGATTTGAGAAGGATAAATATCAACACGATCTAAAGAAGACATAGAAGAAACTTGGTTTCTAATCGATTCTCTATCAGTATAAAAGGATAGTTTAGTAGGGACAATTTCATCCACTAAAGGCTCACGAAGGGTTCATTAGAATCTTTACTTCTAGATGAAGGTCTATGTGAAAGAGAATCCCTAGTTCTAGAAGGAGAAGTAGAACTCAATGAAGGAATAGAAATACCCCTTACAGATGAAGACCCTAAACTACGCAATTTTCCTCCTCTTCTACTTCTAACGGGAGCAAGAAGAAGATTATCAACAATGGGGACTCTTCGAGGGTTAGGTGATCACGCCCAATGTATATCCTCTAAATAGAATTCTGCGGACATTGCAAATAAAACCCAAGTATTAAGCCCAGGGTCGAATCCACAGAGAGTCAACCTAACAACTG
>MU743842.1:3810-25410 GCA_026770625.1 Nicotiana glauca | reverse complement strand
GGGGGGGGAGTGATGGTGCAGAAAAACAAAAGAACATAAAATTGAAAGTACAAAAAAAAAAGTAAAATTGAGACAATTAAATAAATTTCTATATAAGTTGGGTTGAGATACTTTTTTATTTTGGGTGAGTTTCATGTGTTATATTTGGGCTGCTTAATGGGTTAGAATGAGCTATAAAATATAATGGGTTAATTTGAGCTCAACCAAATTGACCCATGAATTAAAATGTTTGCAATCCAACCCATTAATCTCTGGGCAGGTTATACGGGTTAGATGGGTTTGGGCTCAAATTGGTACCCCTAGTCATGCTCTTGTAAAGATCATAATATTAATTTATTTAAAAACATTGTTCTTGTAATGCTCAAGGGTCAGTGATAGGTTTGACATAAGACATCATATACTCTTTACTGATAAACATTATTCCAGTATACCTCAAGGGTATAATACAAAATAACATTTCCATCCAACAGCACAAATAACAAATTGTTCTGGAGGTTCAATCATTGTCTTGCTTTTACAAATTTAAGTAGAGATTATAAAGAAACAGTAAAAAATTGCTAAATTTCTGAATTTATATTTATCCATTGTACAAGATAGCTAGAAGAGTTCAGGGGATGGTATTACTGCTTAGACTGTGAATAAAGGAATGAATAATTCCAAAAGAGAAATGAATAGGTCTAATTGAAAAGTCGTATACCGATCAAACTTCCGGATCCTAGGCCAGGATTGATGAATGTCCACCACAGTTCAAGTTGAATGACTCTGTTGAAACCATTGGATATCAAAGATTGAATGCAATACAGCACAAATTAACAACCAACGAAGTCGGCATGCAATTCCAGCGTCAAAAGAATCAAGTTAATCCCTATATACGCTGGCGATTCCATTCTGGACTAATGATAGTGGATTGGATCTTTCGGATGTATAGAGTAAAGTGTGTTCATGATGGCATGAAACGCGACACGTGGATCTGAAGACGAAAGACAGTCGGGCCCGAGGCAATGATCTCGCTTTATTATCGGAGAGAATAATTTTCATAAAGACGAAATAAATAACTACCACCCGATAGCATTTAATGAAGAACATTCTATAGTATTAAGTGCACGGCCTACTACAAGGAATAAGACATTTACTGTCTACCGTTGCATATTCTTCAATGGCCCTCATAATTGTTATTTAAGAGGGGTTTTATCCTACTACCTTGTTCCCTATGTGCAACTATAAATACTGAGATTTACCATCATTGTAATGGAGACGAATTTTCTGACAAGCATACATTATAATCTACAAAAAACTCAATAACATTTGACTTTTCTGCTTATTCAATTGCTCTTACTGCTATCGGAAGCTTTGTTCCCGGGTTCAAGATTTCTGCTATTTTATTTAATTTCAGGGCTAAGTCTTACATTTTTGTCTAATTTATTTATCATTATAAGATCAAATTGATTCACTTATCTATAAATCACGCATAAATTCAATTGTACCGTTTCACGAGTGAACAGTTTGGTGCCCATCGTGGGGCTTAGACAACTGTGTAATTGAATTGATCCCTGCATCAATTACTAACTTGTTTGATTCTTTAATTTGTTATTAGTAAAAAAAAATTTTAAATGGCAGATAACGATATTAGTATCGCACACAATGTTAAGGCCTAAGGAAATCAGCCTCTGCACGAAGATGCCATCAGTGATACCCACAATAAAGGGGATGAGGCCACGCTAGTTCATGATGGGCAGTATCCACGACATGTTCGAGAGAGAACTCCTGATGATGTTGAAGACGAGCAAGTCGTTAAAACAATAAGGATCCTGAGGAAAAAAAAGGCCATTATGGGCCACCTCTCGTGACAGGATCAGGTCATGAAGAAAATAAGGTAGGCACTCTCGGGAGCTTCCAAGAACGTGAATGTACGGGTTGTCACGACCCAAAATCCCAACCCAGTCGTGATGGCGCCTCTCGTGGGGACAAGGCCAGTCAATCAACAAAATATTTCATCTCTTGTAATTACTTAGCAAGAATAAGTCTAAATCATAGGCAATATAATATTAAATGCGAGATAAACGTGATAGAACAGAGAAACCATCCCCAACTCAGCCCGAAATCGGGGTGTCACAAGTCATGAGCTACTACAGAGTTTACCAATATTTTACAAGTCTGGAAATCTCATAAATAACCAAAGATAAGGGAGAAAACGGAGTTGCGGCCGTCAACAGATACCGCGTTACTCCTAGTCACCACCTGGTCTGGAAGAAATCAGCGCTCAGGAGCGAACTCAGCTCTGCCTGTATCTGCACACATAGTGCAGGGAGTAATGTGAGTACTCCGACCCAGTGAGTAATAAAAATAAATAACGACTGAAAGCATGAAATTGCATAAAGGTACAATATAGCGCTATCTCAAGCAATATAACCAATTACATAATAAATCTGTGCGATATCAGATAATTCTCTTTTAAAAACGATGGAGACAAATAATTTCAACAAGTAAGGAATAATCAGAAAAATTGCCCCTCGGGCACAATATCATATACTCTCAGCACAGTATCAGCCCCACAGGCTCACTCCCAACTCACCAACACACAGCATCAGCCTCTCGGGCTCACTCCCAAGTCACAAAAAAATAACATCGGCCTCTCGGGCCCACTCCCAACTCACCTGGGTACCCTGCGCTCATTGGGGTGTGTACAGACTCCGGAGGGGCTCCTACAGCCCAAGCCAATATCATAAGGTCTTAAAGCCTTCACACATCATACTCGGGGCCTGAAAAGCCTCCTCACATCACTCAACATATCCTCACATATGGCCCCCGGCCTCAATCAGTCCAGAAAATAATCACAAGCCCCTTGGTCATCAGTAAAGCATTGGTGCTCAGCTCAACAATATTAAAAATATCATTTAAATCTCCAGTTGAGTATAAATATAGCTGAGTTCATGAAATAGTATAATTCAATTGGACTGAGTTCAAATAATATTTCAATTAGTGAGGAAAAATAGTGATGAAAATTCAAACAAGGTTTCAAACAATTGGCACGAGGCCCAAGTATGGAAATAAGCCCAAATCATGGTGAAAACAACAACTCTTTATCAAATACGCGATAAATATCAACCGGGATGGACCAAGTCATAATCCCCAATAATAAATGACCCCGCGCTCGTCATACAACGCGTGTATCACCTCAACATAGTACTACGTTGTGCAATCCGGGGTTTCAAACCCTCAGGGCATCATTTAAAATTATTACTCACCTCTACCCGGCCAAATACTACTCCGCGATGCCCTTTCCTTTCGTATCGACCTCCTCGCGCATTGAATCTGGCCAAAACCACAACGAATACATTACAATAGGCTAAGGGAAATAACCTAATCGAAAAGACTCGAAAAATATCGAAAATCACAAAATTTGCAAAACCCGAGCCTCGGGACCACGTCTCGAAATCCATATATTTTTACATCAAAATGTTCTTCGTCCTCTCACGAGTCCGTACATATAAAGAAAACAAAAATTGGAGTTCGTTTTACCCTTCAAATCCTAATTGTTTGGTTTCAAAATTCAAGCCCTAGTTCTTGATTGGTAGGCTTATATTTCATGAATCTCTAGGTGGAATTCACAATAAAAATGAGTTCTAAGTCCAACAAACTTACCTCAAGTCGTTTTCCCTTTGAATCCTCATTAATCTCCACCAAGAAGCTCTCAAAATGATCAAAAATGGTGGAAAAATGACCCAAAATCGGTTTTATAAACTTACTGATTTTCGGAAATCACTGTTCACGCGCGCGATACTGTTCACGCGCGTGGTCACTGTTCACCCGCACGGTTACTGTTCACGCGCGGTTACTGTTCACGCTGCAGAAAAATACAACAGCAATTAAAGAAATTGCAGCATAGCCATTTTTCACTAAAATGGCTCTAACTCTATCGTACGAACTCAGAATTAGACGATTCTTATTCCTATGAGTCACAAATAATAATATGAACACAACCCTTCAATCGAAACTCAATTCGGGGCTCATTTGCCCAGTGTGATACTCATTTTACTCGTTAAACAATTAACTCACATTTAGCGTCAAAAACCCAATCGCGACTTAATGAAATTAAACCAAAATTTTCAGATCAGTCCTATAATTCATTATCAAAATTCCGGAAGTCTCGAAATCAATTTGGATCTCTAGAATTAAAAATGAACCTTTAGATCATTACATGCTTATGCTCAAAACAACAAAAATCTTCCAAAAATGACCTGTTGGGCACCCGAAACACACCCGTGGCCCCCCGGACCTCAACCAAAAGTACAGATATGTTTTAATACCTCATTCAAACTTGCTCGAACCATCAAAACACTATCGTTAACATCAAAATCACCAAATTTCATCAAATCAAAGCTTAAGTTAAACTAAAACTTCCAAAACTTGCATTCAATAAAAACCCGACCTAAACACCTCCGAATCAACTGAAATTTTGCACACAAGTCGAAAATCACCTAATGAAGCTACTGAAACTCTCAGAATTCCATTCCGACTCCCGGATAAAAATTTCACCTATCAATCGGAAATCGCCAAAATACTAACTTTGCGAAAATAGGCTAACTTCTTCACCGGACCTCCAAAATTACTTTCGATTGTGCTCCTAATCCTTAAATCATCACCCGGAGCTAACCGAATCATCAGAATTCAATTCCGAGCCCTCTAACTCACAAGTCAACATCCGGTTGACTTTTCCAAATTAATTCTTCCTTAAAGAGACTAATTATCCCATTTCCTACCAAACTCGATCCGAATCAACTCAAATTCACCAAGTACATATAATGAAACATGAAGAAGCATAAAATGGGGAAAACGGAATGGAAATACATGAGACGACGGGTCGGGTCATCACATCCTCCCCAACTAAAACAAACGCTCGTCCTCGAGCGAGTTAAGAAACATACCTGAAATCTCAAATAGGTGAGGGTATCTGCTCCGCATCTCCTGCTCGGTCTCCCAAGTAGCCTCCTCCACGGGTCGACCTCTCCATTGTACCTTCACTGTCGCTATATATTTTGATCTCAGCTTTCTAACCCGTCGGCCCAAAATAGCCACTGGCTCCACATCATAAGTCAAATCTTCATCTAACTGCACTGTGCTGAAATCCAAAATATGAGACGGGTCCCCAACATACTTTCGGAGCATAGAAACATGAAATACCGGATGAATACCCGACAAACTAGGTGGCAAGGCAAGCATATAGGCCATCTCTCCAATCCTCCTAAGTACCTCAAATGGTCCAATGAACCGCGGACTCAGCTTCCCCTTCCTCCCAAACCTCATAACACCCTTCATGGGCGAAACCTTCAGCAAAACCTTCTCACCCACCATGTAAGATACATCTCGAACCTTCCGGTCCGCATAACTCTTCTTCCACGACTGAGCTGCGCGAAGTCTCTCTTGAATCACCTTCACTTTCTCTAAGGCATCCTAAACCAAATCTGTCCCCAACAACCTAGCCTCGCTGGGCTCGAACCAACCGACCGGAGATCTACACCGCCTCCTATACAAGGCCTCATACGGTGCCATCTGAATACTGGATTGATAGTTGTTATTGTAGGAAAACTCTGCAAGTGGTAAGAATTTATCCCAAGAACCTCCGAAATCAATCACACAGGCACGCAACATATCATCCAATATCTGAATAGTATGCTCGGACTGTCCGTCCGTCTGAGGATGAAATGCTGAACTTAACTCCACCTGAGTACCCAGCTCGTGCTGAAAAGTCCTCCAAAACTGAGAAGTGAACTGAGTACCTCTATCTGAAATAATAGAAACTGGAACACCATGCAATCGGACAATCTCACGGATAAAGATCTCTGCTAGTCGCTCCGAAGAATATGTTGTACACACTGGAATGAAATGCTCTGACTTGGTCAGTTGATCCACAATGACCCAAATCGAATCGAACTTCTTCAAAGTCCGAGGGAGACCATTCACGAAGTCCATAGTAACTCTCTCCCACTTCCACTCAGGAATAACCATCTGCTGAAGCAAACCGCCCGGTCTCTGATGCTCATATTTCACCTGCTGACAGTTGAGACATCGAGCCACATATCCCACAATGTCTTTCTTCATTCTCCTCCACCAGTAATGCTGTCTCAAGTCCTGATACATCTTTGCAGCACCCGGATGGATGGAATACCGTGAACTGTGGGCCTCCTCAAGAATCAAATCTCTAAGCCCATCAACGTCGGGTACACAAATACGGCCCTGCATCCTCAACACACCATCATCGCCTATAGTCACCTCTTTGGCATCATTATGCCGAACTCTGTCCTTAAGGACAAGCAAATGCGGATCATCATACTGGTTCTCTCTGATGTGATCATATAAGGAAGACCGAGAAGCCACACTCGTCAACACTCGGCTAGGCTCCGAAATATCTAACCGCACCAAACGATTGGCCAAGGCTTGAACGTCTACTGCAAGAGGTCTCTCCCCAACTGGAATGTATGCCAAACTCCCCATACTGACTGCCTTTCGGCTCAAAGAATCGGCCACCACATTGGCCTTTCCTGGATGATACAGAATAGTTATATCATAGTCTTTAAGCAACTCAAGCCATCTCCGCTGCCTCAAATTAAGATCCTTCTGTTTGAACAAATGCTGAAGGCTGCGATGATCAGTGAATACCTTACAAGACACACCATATAAATAGTGCCGCCAAATCTTCAAGGCATGAACTATAGCAGCCAATTCTAAATTATGAACAGGGTAGTTCTTCTCATGGGGCTTCAACTGACGGGAAGCATAAGTAATAACTCTACCCTCCTGCATCAATACACAGCCAATCCCGACTCTCGAAGCATCACAATACACTGTGTAAGAACCTGAAGCTGATGGCAATACCAATATTGGAGTTGTGGTCAAGGCCGTCTTGAGCTTCTGAAAGCTCTCCTCACACTCGTCGGACCATACAAATGGAGCACCTTTCTGAGTCAACTTGGTCAAAGGCGATGCAATAGATGAAAACCCCTGAACAAACCGACGATAATAGGCTGCTAACCCAAGAAAACTCCGGATCTCTGTGGCTGAAGACGGTCTGGACCAACTCTGCACTGCTTCTATCTTCCTTGGATCAACCTGAATACCCTCGTTGGACACTATGTGTCCCAAGAATGCAACAGAACTTAGCCAAAACTCACACTTGGAGAATTTTGCGTAAAGCTTCTCCTCTCTCAATCTCTGCAACACTGCATGCAAATGCTGGGCATGCTCCTCCTGGCTACGCGAGTACACCAGAATATCGTCAATGAACACAATAACAATTGAATCCAAATACGGCCGAAATACACTGTTCATTAGATGCATGAACGATGGTGGGGCAGTGGTCAGCCTAAAAGACATGACCAAGAACTCATAGTGACCATATCTGGTCCTGAAGGCAGTCTTAGGAATATCTGAATCTCTGATCTTCAACTGGTGATAGCCCGAACGGAGGTCAATCTTAGAAAACACCCTCGCTCCCTGAAGCTAATCAAACAAGTCATCAATGCGAGGCAAAGGATATTTGTTCTTCACTGTTACCTTATTCAACTGCCTGTAGTCAATGCACATTCTCATTCTGCCATCTTTCTTCTTCACAAATAAAACAGGCGCACCCCACGGGGACACACTAGGCCGAATAAACCCCTTATTTAGGAGTTCTTGAAGCTGCTCCTTCAATTCTTTTAACTCTTCTAGTGTCATACGATATGGAGGAATAGAAATAGGCTGGGTGCCCGACACCAAGTCAATGCCAAAATCAATATCCCTGTCCGGCGGCATGCCCAGCAGGTCTGCAGGAAATACATCCGGAAAATCCCTCACAACTGGGACAGAATCAATACTAGGAGTCTCAGCTCCAACATCTCGCATAAAAGCCAGATATGCTAGACAACCCTTCCCAACTATACGCTGGGCTTTCAAGTAAGAAATTACTCTGCTAGGGACATAATCAGTCATACCACGCCACTCGATCCTCGAAACACCCAGAATAGCCAAAGTAACTGTCTTAGCATGACAGTCCATAATAGCATGATATAGAGATAGCCAATCCATGCCCAGAATAATATCAAAATCTACCATGCTCAACAGTAATAGATCAACTCAGGTCTCCAGACCCCCAATAATCACAGCACACGACCGATACACACGGTCCACAACAACAGTATCGCCCACCGGGGTAGACACATGAATAGGTAAAGCAAGAGACTCTTGGGGCATACTCAAATGACGGGCAAAATATGAAGACACATAAGAATAGGTGGATCCGGGATCAAATAAGACAGAGACATCTGTGTGGCAGACTGAGATAATACCTGTGATAATAGCATCTGACGCAAGAGCATCTGTCCTGTCTGGGATAGCATAAAATCGAGCCTGACCACCGCCCGATCGACCTCCCCCTCTGGGGTGACCTCTAGCTGCCTGACCCTCACCCCGAGCTGACTGGGCGGGTGCTGAAGAAACTGGTGCAGAAGACAAGGACTGACCCCTCTGCTATGATGGACTGGCAGTACGGCGAGGACACTGCTTCCACATATGTCATAACTCTCCGCACTCATAACAGCCCCTAGGTGCTGGAGAATGGGACTGAAAAGAACCCCTCGTACCGGAGTGACCAGCTGGTGCACTCGGCGCTGAAGAACCCTGAACAGACAGGGCACGCGAAGAACTCTAAGCTGGAAGGGCACTGAGTGATGACTAGCCCTGCTGAAACCCCTGATGGCCACGGCCTGAAGATGTCCTACGGTACTCGGGACGAGCCAACTGACGAGGCCTGTAAGAATGACCTCTACTCTGCTGAGAGTGGCCCCTAGACGGAGCACCACTATAACTAGCTGATCCCCGAGGCCTCTTGGCCTCTCGTTCCTCTCTCTCCAAACGGCGATCCGTCTCAATATCACGAGCAACATCCACTACATCCTCAAAGGTATGACTCAGAATCTTCTCTCGAGCCATCAGAATACGAATGGGATAGTTAAGTCCATCCACGAACCTCCTAATCCTCTCCCGATCAGTCGGGACCATCCTTGGAGCATAACGAGTCAACTCCGAGAACCTCACCTCATACTCAGATACGGTCATATCTCCCTGACGAAGATACTCAAACTGCCTGCGCATCTCCTCTCTCTGAGACCGCGATACCCACTTCTCCAGAAAGAGAGTGGAGAACTCCTGCCATGACAAAGGCACTGCACCTACCGGCCTACGCCGCTCATATGCCTCCCACCAAGTGAAGGCTGCTCCTGAGAACTGAAAAGTAGTAAAGGATATGCCGCTAGTCTCCAAGATCCCTGCTGTCCGCAGCATACGTCGACACTTGTCGAGAAAACCTTCGCATCCTCGCCCTGAGCACCACTGAAAGTAGGAGGTGAAAGTCTGCTGAACCTCTCAAGACGACGTTGCTCATCGTCTGGCATAACTGGGACCATAACATCCTGAACTGGTGCAACCGGCTGAACTGGGGCAACCTGCTGAACTGGTGGTGCCTCTGGTGTTTGTAATCCCTGCACTACCGGCTCTGGTGTGCGAGCAGCGGGGGTCTGATTGCCTCCCCCGGCCTGTGAAGTAGCTGCTGCAGTGGTGGCTGAAACTGCCTGAGCCAGGCTAGTGCAAACTGATAGAATCTGAGCCAGGGCCTCCTGAAGACCCGGAATAACAATAGGCACAGCTGCTGCCTGAGCAGGTGCAGCTGGAGTTTGGTCCTGAGCTGGGGCAACTAGTGGGTCAACAGGTGCTGCCCCTGCGCCTCTGCCTCGACCACGAACGCGTCCACGGCCTATGGTGGCCTCAGTAGGTGGCAATAGTGGTTGTCCGTCTTGTTCGGTAGCGCATGTTCTCGCCATCTTTGACAGAATAGAATAACAAAATTTAGTTTTCGGATCAACAAAGTCGCACGACAAGAATATCAAGAATATGAAGTTTTCCTAAAGGTTCTGCAGCCTCTCGAGGATAAATACAGACGTCTCCGTACCGATCCGCGAGACTCTACTAAACCAGCTCATGACTCACGAGACCTAGTAACCTAGGCTCTGATACCAACTTGTCACGACCCAAAATCCCAACCCGATCGTGATGGTGCCTCTCGTGGGGACAAAGCCAGCCAATCAATAAAAGATTTCATCTCTTGTAATTACTTAGCAAGAATAAGTCTAAATCACAGGCAATATAATATTAAATGCGAGATAAACATGATAGAACAGAGAAACCATCCCCAACTCAGCCCGAAATCGGGGTGTCACAAGTCATGAGCTACTACAGAGTTTACCAATATTTTACAAGTCTGAAAAATTCATAAATAACCAAAGATAAGGGAGAAAACGGGGCTGCGGACGTCAACAACTACCTCGTTACTCCTAGTCACCGCCTGGTCTGGAAGAAATCAACGCTCAGAAGCGAACTCAGCTCTGCCTGTATCAGCACACATGGTGCAGGGAGTAATGTGAGTACTCCGACCCAGTGAGTAATAAAATTAAATAATGACTGAAAGCATGAAATATCATAAGGGCATAATATAGCGCTATCTCAAGCAGTATAACCAATTACATAATAAATCTGTGCAGTATCAGATAATTCTCTTTTAAAAACGATGGAGAAAAATAATTTTAACAAGTAAGGAATAATCAGAAAACTTGCCCCTCGGGCACAATATCATACTCTCAGCACACGGGCTCACTCCCAACTCACCAATACACAACATCAGCCTCTCGGGCTCACTCCCAACTTACAAAAAAACAACATCGGCCTCTCGGGCCCACTCCCAACTCACCTGGGTACCGTGCGCTCACTAGGGATGTGTACAGACTCCGGAGGGGATCCTACAGCGCAAGCGCAATATCATAAGGCCTTAAAGCCTTCATACATCACACTCGAGGCCTGAAAGCCTCCTCACATCACTCAACATATCCTCAAATATGGCCTCCGGCCTCAATTAGTCCAGAAAATAATCACAAGCCCCTTGGTCATCAGTAAAGCAATGGTGCTCAGCTCAACAATATTAAAAATATCATTTAAATCTCCAGTTGAGTATAAATGTAGCTGAGTTCATGAAATAGTATAATTCAATTGGACTGAGTTCAAATAATATTTCAATTAGTGAGGAAAAATAGTGATGGAAATTCAAACAGGGTTTCAAACAATTGGCACGAGGCCCAAGTATGGAAATAAGACCAAATCATGGTGAAAACAACAAATCTTTATCAAATACACGGTAAATATCAACCGGGATGGACCAAGTCACAATCCCCAATAGTAAATGACCCCGCACTCGTCATACAATGCGTGTCTCACCTCAACATAGCACTACGTTGTGCAATCCGGGGTTTCAAACCCTCAGGGCATCATTTAAAATTATTACTCACCTCTAACCAGCCAAATACTACTCCGTGATGCCCTTTCCTTTCGTATCGACCTCCTCGCGCATTGAAATTGGTCTAAACCACAACGAATACATTACAATAGGCTAAGGGAATATAACCCAATTGCAAAGACTCGAAAAATATCAAAAATCACAAAATTTGCAAAATCCAAGCCCCGGGCCCGCGTCTCGAAATCCAGAAATTTTTACACCAAAATGTTCTTCGTCCTCTTACGAGTCCGTACATATAAAGAACACAAAAATCGGAGCTCGTTTGACCCTTCAAATCCTAATTGTTTGGTTTCAAAATTCAAGCCCTAGTTCTTGATTGGTAGGCTTATATTTCATGAATCTCTAGGTGGAATTAACAATAAAAATGAGTTCTAATTCCAAGAAACTTACCTCAAATCGTTTCCCCTTTGAATCCTCTTTAATCTCCGTCAAGAAGCTCTCAAAATAATAAAAAATGGTGGAAAAATGACCCAAAATCGGTTTTATAAACTTACTGATTTTCGGAAATCACTGTTCACGTGCGTGGTACTGTTCACGCGCGTGGTCACTGTTCACCCGCGCGGTTACTGTTCACGTGCGGTTATTGTTCACGCTGCAAAAAAATACAGTAGCAATTAAAAAAATTGCAGCACAACCATTTTTCACTAAAATGGCTCTAACTCTATCATATGAACTCGGAATTAGACGATTCTTGTTCCTATGAGTCAAAAATAATAATACGAACACAACCCTTCAATCGAAACTCAATTCGGAGCTCATTTTCCCAGTGCGATACTCATTACACTCGTTAAACAATTAACTCACATTTCGCGTCAAAAATCCAATCGTGACTTGAAATTAAACCAAAATTTCCTGATCAGTCCTATAATTCATTATCAAAATTCCAAAAGTCTCGAAATCAAATATGAATCTCTAGAACTAAAAATGAACCTTTAGATTATTACATGCTTATGCTCAAAACAACAAAAATCTTCCAAAAATGACCCGTTGCGCACCCGAAACACACCCGGGGCCTCCCGGACATCAACAAAAGTACATATATGTTTTAATACCTCATTAAAACTTGCTCAAACCATCAAAATACTATCGTTAACATCAAAATTACCAAATTTCATCAAATCAAAGCTTAAGTTAAACTAAAACTTCCAAAACTTGCATTCAATCAAAAACCCGACCTAAACACCTCCGAATCAACTGAAATTTTGCACACAAGTCCAAATTCACCTAATGAAGCTAATGAAACTCTCGGAATTCCATTCCGACTCCCAGATCAAAATTTCACCTATCAACCGGAAATCGCCAAAATACTAACTTCGTGAAAATAGGCTAACTTCTTCACCGGACCTCCAAAATTACTTTCGATTGTGCTCCTAAGCCTTAAATCATCATTAGGAGCTAAAGGAATTATCAGAATTCAATTCCGCGCCCTCTAACTCACAAGTCAACATCCAGTTAATTTTTCCAAACTAATTATTCCTTAAAGAGACTAATTGTCCCATATCCTACCAAACTCGATCCGAATCAACTCAAATTCACCAAGTACATATATTGAAACATGAAAAAGCATAAAATTGGGAAAACAAAATGAAAATACATGAGACGACGGGTCGGGTTGTCACACGGGTCCACTTCCTCTCGGTGCTCCCCTAAATCAATCTACATAGAGAGTCGTAATGATACCTTGAGGGGCGAAGTCGGCTTTGACAGGATGGAGGGAAAATGTAGTGGATCTGATAACAACAATGAGAATGATTCCTTTAAAATCGAACTCATGCCATTTATGAGGGAAATAAATTCCCGAATTGATCAAATTCTGGGTGCACCACCAGTACCGAAAGGATCGGATTCAAAGATGTACACCCAGCTGTCATTCAAACCTAGTGCAACACTAAAGTTGATCCTGAAGAGGTTCAAAATTCTAGATGTTCCGAAGTATGATGGAACTTTAGGTCCTCATGAACATATCACCACTTATACAACGACCATGAAGGGAAATAATTGGCTCCGCACGATATTGAGTAAGTATTGTTGAAGAAATTCGGGGAGACCCTCATGAAGGGGGCCCTGATACCCTTAAATTATACTTTAATTAAGTAGTGTAAGGTAGTCGGTGTAAAATATAATAACCCAATAGGGTTGGGATCGAATACCACAGGGAATAGGTGTGAAAAGGTTACTCGAGTAGTGTGCTACTTGACTTAAGTCGTAATTCTATTCCGTTAATTGTAACAAGAGTATGATATGATTGTGATTTGAAGATAGAAGTAATTGTAACGTTGAGAATGTAAATAATTTGATTAAGGAAACCAAGGTTGTGTCCCTTTCAATGAATTGTAATACTATAGGTGTTAATATGATATATTTCTAATGGAAGGTTCTTTAGATATGCAAATGATTTCTAAATGACTACCCAATATTTTTCAATAGTTGGGTAGTATTTCCTCGTTATAATTGTTCCAAATATAAAATAGTTGCAATTAAGAACAATTAATATATGCCAAATAAAACTCACTTATTCCTAAGCGATTCTATTAAACATGGTTTAAGGCCTTGAGTCTTTGATATTTACTTCTACCAAACTCTAACTCACTTTTTCAAGTTAAGAAAGAATTTAATGACACTTGTTAATGTTTGCAACCACCAACAATAAATGAAGAATAAGAAATAAATATATATCAACCAACCTTTATGCATATATTCATTGTTAAACACCCATTTAAGGTCCACAACCTTAGTATTTAAAGTTAGTTACACGTGCTAAAATACAAAAAGATGAGAATATTAAATACCATAAAGCTTACAAAGCGCAAGATTCTTCACTCCTAAAGCTTCCAAAAGAGAGAATATTAAAGACTTGGATTGTAGCTCAAAAACTAGACAAGTTGCCCCCATAAAAACACCAATAAATCTATTTATAGTGGGTCAAAACTCGGGACCAAAATTGGATAAAAATACCCTTTTAGGTCAATTATGCGACCGCATATCTGTCGCATAATAGACATGCGGTCCGCATTCTCTTCAAAGTCGTCGCATTCTCGAACCCTAGTTTTCAGATCGTCGTCGCATCTTGATTATGCGGTCCGCATTGTTGATTTGCGACCGCATAGTGTCACCCCATTTCCAGCTTCAGCAACTTCTACAATGAGTTCGCGATCCATTATGCGGCCCGTAAACCTGTTATGCGGTCACATAATGGACCGCATTTCTTGCACCTGACTTTGGCTAACAGACTGTTTGGGTTTGTGATTTCTTTGAGTATTATGCGGTCCGCATGTTGGATTTGCGGTCCGCATTTTCACATATGCGATTGCATATTGCTCTTTTCTTATTCTTTTGTGGCTTTTTAATTTCATTTCTATGTTCTTAGGTCCTTAAACCTCATAAACTGTAAAAATATTAAAATTACATAAGTATAAAAGATTATTGCATTTAAAACAAGCTAAAATCTAAGCAATTTATATTAAATGTGCCAAAATTCTACGGCACATCAACACCCCTAACTTAAAGTCTTGCTTGTCCTCAAGCAACTAAAATGACACTATCCTATTCTAGACACAATCTAAATGACATGAAACAATAGTGACAGAGGACGGTGCTAGTTGTCAGTACCACAAGCATGCACTTTCATTTATTTACCCTTCCTGAACCATCATTATTATTTACAAAGAAATTAATCAACTTGTGAAACTTTGAGCCTCAACCAATTTGACAGAATGTTATTCTCAGCTGAGTGCACTTGCATTTGACTTCAAAAACTCAACTTCTGTTCAACCTCACAATTCATGTGCCCTCACTAGAAAGAAAGTTCCAAATTCACAATATTTACAATGACAACAAAAGAGATGAATTCACAAAAACACTCACTCTCAAAAATAGTTTCAAGTGTTACAAATATACCATACCATAGGCTTGCCCTTATTTTAATTCATTGCTTTATTCTAAGAACGTTCGGTTGGAGATCCCATAAAGACTTTTTGAGCTTGTAATGTAGGTTTAGGAAAGGGTCGGATAAGCATTTGGATACAAGTGACTATACCCTCTTGAACACTACTCAAATTTTTCTTTCTTGTTGCTCTTTGCTTCTTTTCAAACCACATAGCCTCGTTAGCTCCTAAGTTCCCACATTTAACCGCCTTAAATACCTATCTAATTTTTTTCAAGACTCTATATTCATATATATACATACATATATTTTTTTCTTTTTCTTCTTTTCTCTTGCAATTTTTTTTATTTATGCTTTTGGAGCTTGTATATATAGTTTCATATTTTGAGGTATACTTACTCATAATCACAGTACAACCTTGCCAATTTCTTGCTTGACACCACACCCCAACTTAGACTTTTAACCTCATTCTCAATGTTCAAGGAAGGGAGAGTACAAAAGAGGGAATTATTATACAAAAAGGAAAAAGTATTGTAGCGAGGTGGCCAAAGAAAAGGTTAAAGGCTCAAATAGGGTAATTAGTGATAATATATAAACAATGGGTAGCTTAAAAGGCTAACTAGTTTTCCAAAATCACAAAGACTGCCTAAGGTCATTTCTCCAACCAAATGTAATTATCATTAGCATTGAAAGACCAACCGGGCAAGCTCTAGATGGCAGAAGTAAACACAAGAATTATTTATACAACAACTCACACACATGGCACGCGAACTGTTTGACTCAACATAGTTTTAGCTCTTGAGTCAACACTTGGCAACTCGAAGCTTTCATCATATTTACATATATGACTCTAGGTAAACATAGAGCCAAAGAGCGAGCCTCAAGTTCACACAGTTTTTTTATATTAATGGAAGGGTATATGTTATTTACATGTGTACATGCTTGAAACTATACAAGTACACCAAACCACTTAAAATGTTTCAGTCTAGTGCCCTAGTTCTACTATTATACTCTTGGAAAAGAAACCCGGTGAAGAAAAACCAAGGGGATTCATTGCAACATACCACTATCGACTTGTTTTTGTTGTTTTTTTATATACAAAGATAACCTTTGTACAAACCACACAACACAAGTATATACAGATTCACAACACAAAACGATTCGTAACACAAGTATATACAGAAGTTATAGAAGTTTGCTTATATAACACAAAAATATGTACAAAAATTTAATTCACAAAAAGTTCGTACATGGCTATCCCACCCCCAACTAAAAATCATGCATTGTCCCTAAAGCATAAGAATGTAAAACAGAGTTTAGGGGCGCCCTGAGGCGCACTGTGCGATATGGGAGTCGGAAGCTGGCTGAATGATGGTGGGGTCACCCTCTGATACTGAAGCTGGGATCGATGAGATCTCGGCCTGAGGAATGACCTCCACTAATGGAGAAGTAGTCTCCAACTGGCCTGACACTGGAGCTGGGACCTGTGAGCTGCTAGCCTCGCCCACCGATGGCTGAGTGGTCGATGGATTTGCTGGGACGACCATGTCTGCTAGCGAATGTGCTATCGCCTTCTGAATTGCTGCTTGTTCTTAATCCTCCATTGTAGGAACTGCAACCTGCTTGCCTTTCTCCTGAGGGACCCTCATCTTCTTCAGACCACGTCTCCTCATCAAACTCTCCCTCGTCTGCCTCCCTACCTTCGGACTCTGCAAAGTGTCCGGAATCTTCCTCAGAAGGGATGTCAATATGTGTAGGGGCAACTAAAGGCTGGGAAGCCCCGACAGTCTGAGGTGCAAGAGCTGTCATCAATGTGGAGAAGTCAAGATCCAATCCAGCCACTGTCGTGTCCGCTCCCTTCTCTCCTTCCTTGGGCATGAAGGAGGATAGATCAAACTCCAGAGTCTGCATTTTGTGGAGTTCAGTCTTCATTGTGGCCACATCATCACGGAGCTTTGGCAAGTCGCAAACCTCACCCTACTCTATCTTTTCAATCCGTCCCTCGAGCTGCTTCAGGAGATCCCCATAAGATGTTTGTTGCTGTTGGAGGGCTGTCACTGAGGACTGTATAGGAGTCAATGCCTGCCTGATGAGGGTGGGCAGATTCTTCAGAAGCTGGTCTACCTCATAAACTACTGCAGGTTCATCATCTGATGCTACTACAAGTTTATCATCTGCTCCACATGCTGGAAGAGGAAAAGATAGAGAAAGGGTAAGTGCTCCACGTGCAGGTTCATCAACTGTTCAAACTATAGGCTCATCTGGTACTCTACATAGTGGTTCAACAAGTGTTTCTGGCAGAAGAAGGGCTAGAGAAAGGGGTAGTGGAATGTATGTTAGAGGTAGGGGAAGAGGAACTGTTGGCTTTGATAGTTGGTTTAATGCTCTAGAAGAGTCAACTAACAATGGTTAGAGTGGCTTGGAGGGATGTTTTAATTATTCACAGGTGTCGTCTAATAGTGCTACTGGAAAAGAAAGGAATCCAACGGTTCTGGCCCGTTTAAAAGGCCAAGGATAGTAGAGGTTTCTTTAATGGTTGTTGATAGTAGATACACTGCTTTCAATGTAAGTGTTTGGTGTTATAAATTTAATTTGTAGTTTCATTATCTTATTATAACGTGAATTTCTCTTTTTTCTATATAGCATGGCCTACCAAGTAGAAGGGCGCTGTAGATCTTGGAGCTAGAATTTTTACAAGTTCTTCAAAGGTCACTTGAGACATTGGATATCAACCTATAACAGGAGTGAATTGGAAAGGAAAAACAACAATAATCTCAAGGAGACTACAACAATTTAGGGGAGATAAAATAATTCAAGCAAGGTCAGAGAGGGATGCTGTGCAAACAATGCGAGCCAAAACACAATATCTGAGAATTTTCAGCCTTAAACTACCTAGACTATGTATTAGGAAGATTAAGTACTCCCTTTTATTAAACTTTACTTGTTTGTTGGCTTCTTTTTTTTAATACTGCACCTGTTTTGTTAGCTTCCTATTATGCTTATAGCGGATTCAGACTATTTATGCAAATGATCAATTTAATATTGCTTTGTTAATATCGTCCATTATTCTTAGATAACTACGCACAAGCAGCTTATATGTATAAGGGCTCAAAAATATTGAAAAATTAAAAAACTCCCAAACTGAAAAATACAACTTCCATGGACATTTAACAATACAACTTTAAAATTACAAAATACTAACCAAAATGGTTGTTCAACCAACGTCCCAAAAACTGGAGATTAACTCCTACAAACTATGGTGAATTTGGACGATCATCTTTTGCTACAGTTATTAAATAAATAGATAACATATAATCAATCACACACAACAAATAAATGAGATGACCTTCTTATTAAGAAGATCCCAACTTTTATTCATCTTCTCCTTTTGCTTCAAACCCTTAATTAATTAGCTGATCACTTTCTAACCCTTGCTCAACCTCCATCCATTGTTTATTCTCTATCCCATGCTCAATATCCACCAACTGAGTCTTCATAGATTCATAATTGTCTAATCCTTCTTCATATACCCTCAATTCGTTCACCAATCACAAAATCATAAACCTGGAACACTTATCAATTGCATCATGCCTCCATCGACAGAATTTACAAGACTTGGTCTGAATTTTTGAAGGGATAACAATCAATTCAAAACGACAAAAAACCCCGCATAATATCAATCCAATTGCCCAAAAAACTTACACCATAGTATGGACAAGATCAAAACGGTCTTCCAGGGTTCTTCGACCAAGAAGTTTGCCATGGAAGTAAATCTCCATGCTTGCAACGAACTTTCACATTCAACATAGGGTCATGCTCGTCCATACAAAATTGATTCCTGCCATTTCAAATGCTAAACAACAAAAAATTAGACCAGATTTATTTCAATAGAAAACCCTAAAAAGAATCTATAAAATATGACTAATCAAATAAGAGATTGAGGAGGAGAAGTTAATACTAGACAAGAAGGCTGCAATGCCAAAAAAAAGCCTTGTTTCAATTGATCACCAAAATCGAGCATCAATGGCGGACGAAATTTGGTGTGAAAGAAGAAAAAGGATTTAACCTAACGAAATCAATACTATATGACTGTTAAATAAAGTCCTGGAAGGATAAATTATACTCCCTCCGTTTCAATTTATTTATGTGAACGGAGTTTAAGAAAAAAATGTGGTCCTAAACAAGTTCAGATGGACATTTGTGTGGTTATAAAAGCTTCTCGTTAAGGGTAGAGTTGTAACTTTAAACTAAATTGTTACCAAATTTAGAAAGAGTTCATTTTTTTTGGAACGAACAAAAAAAAAAATAGGTTCACATAAACTGGAACGGAGGGATTAGTTTTCACGCGCTCACTAATAATGCAAACATACTTATGGGGCAACAGGGCGGAAAAGGTGCTTTTAATTCACTTAACACATATCCAGGGGGTCATAGGACCCTGTTATTTTAAAGGGATGCATCTGGCAATTTGCTACACTTCCATTTGTGATAATTATGTATTATCCCTATTTTTATTAGAAAAATTTGGACACAGAGAGTCTGCCTTTCACAATGGAGCACCACATTGGCAGATCAAATACGAGAGACATGCTAACAGGAAGGGCATTAATAGATTGAAAGTGTAATGAATGTAAAATTAAACAATTCTGATTAGTACAAATGTAAATTAAAACTTTTTTCCTTTTAAAATTATGCTTTCGGTTAATAACTTTGGATGAATTCGACATGACAAAATAGACAATATAAATGCAATTGACATAACAAATATCTCAAGTTAATTTCTGATTGATATATATATATATATATATATATATATATATATATATATATATATATATATATATATATATAGAGAGAGAGAGAGAGAGAGAGAGAAAGAGAGAGAGAGATTAACTCAAGATTGGTTTTAATGCTCATTGAGATTTATTTATGCTTAATTAGATATTTGTTTGCTTCATTCATTTGCATTACATGAGGAGTTAAATAAATATCAATGTATTTTTCATGAAAATTTTTCTCACATAATTAACAAGTGAAATTGTTTCCCCTAAAAACTATATATGAAAAGAATATTGTTTAACCAAAAAATAATAATTTGGTCAAAACTAGAATTTAAGATAAGACATCGGGTTACTGATAATCAAGAGACCAAAAAATATAATAGGCTTTCTGAGAATAAGAATAAGCAGTAAAGAAATTTATATTTCAATATGATCTCAATGAATTTTCTGTCCATCTACAAATGATGAGACTTCTTCCTTTTATAGTTGATTCTAGGTGAAGGAATGAAACCTAGGATTTAATGGGTAATAAATGACATTAAATAAACCGTTACACAATCATTCCTATTAAATACCAGTTTTCTAACGTATCAGGTATTTAATAATGAATTTGGACTCCTTTTTCTCTTCAGATCCATGTCTTCAATGCCTTCCGATCCGTTGGCTTTAAATGACTTGAATTGGTACGAGAGTCGTGTCTAAACTTCTTCTCGTACCTGTTTAAGTTCCTCTTCCCGTATCTGTCATCTCCCGTGCCTTTTTCTCAATTATTACGCTTTGACCATTTGACCAATCCACGTGTCATGCCACATCGTTTTCGATATAAATTTAACTTTTTTTCCAATACAGATAGTCCCCCCACTTTCCATTTATTTATCAATTAAATAATTGGAAAGTAGATCTTCATAAAAAGGAAATTTTTATCATAATTAATGCTTATGACAGTATCGACGCTTCAATTGTCTCTTCTATTTAATGCTCCACATGCGTGTCACCTCCTCATTAGTTCTGCGATTTTGCAGCCTTTTCCTAAGGCTTCTTCAACTCCTCTATTCACGAAGTGATAGTTGCTTTTATTATAGGCTTTCCATCATTACACCTTCTAATTATCGACGGTTGAATTTATATATATATAAACTTGTTCCTTTTTCCCTTTGTCTTCTTCTTCACAAGTTTTTTACCAAATTTCTTGCTCTTTACTCTCATTCACTTTATCTTCAATTCATATCTTCTTGCCATGTCGTCTTCAAATCCTAACCCTAAAAGAGTTCAAATTCTTGATAGTTTCCCCAATGCTCCTGCTAGACATAGAAGGGGTAGAGGAGGTGTAGTTCTTGGTGTTGGGTCAGTTCGTGGTGGTAGCTCCTGTTCCACCACTCTTTCCAGTTCTGGTAATTCCTCTAGAGGCTTTCTTTCTAACAAATCCTCTTCTAAAGGCAAGGAGCCTTCTGAACCTCTCCAAGAGCCTTTGGTTGAAGAAATTGTACCAACGGATTTATGTTTTGAACATGATAAAGAATCCCTTCGCGAACAAGTGATTAAATTAGAGAGGGCTGACA
>MU743841.1:72139-96731 GCA_026770625.1 Nicotiana glauca | reverse complement strand
ATATATATATATATATATATGGGATATGGAAAAGGTTATGGCGTTATATACGCACCACCACCTGATCAGCTGGTACCCACTGTCGACGCCCCCTTTTTTTCCAAACGGTGTTCGGAATTGGGTATACGACATTCGGGAGGAGAACTCTATTCCCTTGCGAGAATTGGGTTTTTGAGTTTGAAGAGTCGCCACCTAATGATTATAGTGCATTAGGACACTCTTAAGAAATAATTGAGATGAAGAACCAGAGTTTGGGTAAGGGCTAAAAATTATCTCGAGGGGAAGGTGTTAGGCACCCCTCAAAATGCACTAGTGTGGTTCCCCGCCATGCTACAATTGTGACTTTAAGCAATGAAGAAGACAAGTAGAAAATAAAGAAGGGTTTTCACATAGTATTGCAAACAAGTTTAAGAATTTGAAAAAGAAAAGGAGGAGAAAATACAGGAAGTTGGTTTGAAGGAAAACTTAAAGAAAAGAACAGATAAAAAGGGGAAAGGGGTCCTAGGTTTGTAAATAATATGGATCACATCAATGCGATATCCAGCAATCACTCCTTAGAAAAAGGGTTGCACGTGATATTAGCGCACCGGTCATTATATCCATATTCTACCCTTCCCATCCCGTTAAGGTATTAAAGCGCGGAATGTCTCGTTACTTATTGCATGCTAGTACCCGTCCTGATCCTATCAGTCCCGGAGGCGTTTGGGACTACTAATCCTAAAGGAAAAGGGATTTAGGGCATTTTGAGAGTTTTCAAAGGACAAAATACTAAGGTGTCAATAAAAACACATAATGCAAGTAAAGGGGAAAGCAAATAAGCAAATAGGGCTCGAGTAAGACTCCTTAAATCAGATAAAGCCATAGAGTTTAGCATGTCTTGCACGTACTGGTTTAGTCTTTTTAGGAAAAATAAAGCGATAAGCAGACTGGTTCAACACATATTTTTAGACAGAAAATCTGCATTAGGCTCGCTCGAATGCAGTTGTCAAAGGCTGATCCACTTGATTAATTAACCCACTTTTATCTATGTTGAATAGGACTAGTGATTTCGAAAAGCAAACTGATTATAAAAGGGCTACCAGTTTTTATCAGAGTGAAATAAATTTCAGAAAAGAATGTACTATTTGAAAAAGGTTTAACATAAAAGAAATGAACTTCAGAGGACATGCAGACTAATTAAAAAAAAAAAAAGAAGTTTCACGAATCCTATCAGAAAGTGTAAGTTTTCAGAAAAATGCCGGTTTGTTTAGAAAAAGGTTTACCAACTTACGAGGTTCAAAAAAATTGCAGAAGACTGCCAGTTTTACCAAAGTAAATATTAATTTCAATGGTTGATGCTGTTTTGAACGAATGAAACGGCTCAAATTCGAAGTTCCTATAGGCATGCTTTCTATACGTTAACTGATTTTAACACTTTTTAACAGGAGTCTTTCAAACATGGTATCTATATGCAACTTTGTTGTTAAGCCTAAAGTTTGCCTAATGGCATCATTATGTGCAGAAATGTAAACCCTTACAAGCATGGTATCTATATGCATAGTTGCAGAATTCAGAAGTTAAATCTTATAGGCATGCTTTCTACGTGTGAAGTTGCACATATTAGAAATTAAATCCTATAGGCATGTTTTCTACCCTTTGTGCATAAAAGTAACCCCCTTCCCTTTTTCACTAAATTCCCATGAGTTTGTACAAATTATTATAGACCAGTAAAATAAACTAAAATTAAAAATACATAGGAAATTATCAGCTACATCCGAGCAGCCTAATTCAGACTTGGTGTCTAGCAATATGAGGTTGAACCACTTCTGAGATTAAGATTTCCAAAGCCTTCTCTTATCTAGGGTGTTTCAAAGATCCAAGGAGTTTCAGGAACTCCAGGCAGTGCTTACACCCAAGATATTAATCAGAATGAGTTATAGTACAATGTGGAAGAGTCAGCCCTCAGGTGTCCAAGTTCAGAGGGAGCTCATGGATCCCAAGGCAAGGCTCACAAGAGGGGGGTAGAACCTAAGTTCTAAGAGTGAGTGCCAGTGCAATAGAGAGGTGTAGGTGGTGCCAAAGCAGGCTGGTGGTCATACCTAACATAAGGTAGGCTGGCACACCCCTGACCAAGCATGTTCAGCCAGCAAATAAGAGCACAGACCTATTGAAGGTCAGACTATGGTCTAGACAGTGATTAGGACACTGCCAGACCAAGGTCTCAAGCTCAGAATACATATAAAGGGGAAGGGGAAGGGGAATTGAAAGAGTTTAGTACTCAGGGAGTCCAGTCCATATACATGAACAACAATATCAAGTGTTGTCATGTTTTCTGAACCATAACTCAACTTACAAAGGACTAAGGATAGGGATTCATGTAAACACAGAGATAAGGAAGTAAGTAAACTTGCAGAAAATTACAGCATAGAAATAGTAAGACAAACAAAGGAAAGGCTAAAGAATAAACATGTAGTGGAGAGACAGAAATTAAACAAAGAGAGACATACCAGTTGCAGAAAAAGTAAGCAAAGAAAAAAGCAGGATTCTTTCAGCCAAACCACAATCGGAGAATAGAACTTTAAGCTTATGAGTTCAGAGAACTCGAATACTTTTAAGAAAATCTGAGTGTATTTGAGAGAAGAAGTAATGACTTGTTCTGTGTGTTATAACTCCTTCTTTTTTTATGTCTTTTTTCCTTTCGAAAGAGAAGAGGTACATGTATTTATAGTTTTAAAAATGAGTAGAGAATAGGGTAACAAGTAAGGTCTTAACAACAACAACAACTACCCAGTATAGTCCCATAAGGTGAAGGCTGGGGATGGTAATACGTACACAGGCCTTACCCCTACCCGAAAGGGCAGAGAGGCTGTTTCCAATCGACCCTCGGCTCAGGAAAAGGGAAAGGAAAAGGAAAACAAAAACAAAAATATAAACAAAAGAGCATTAGTAACTTCAACATAATTCACATAAATAATTATCTAAACATAAACTATAAATAAAATGGCATGCAATAATATCGACCAGTAACTACTATAAGGGGGCACAATGCAATACACAGATCATCTATGGAGAGCCCTAGAAACCCCTCCCCCCAGCCCCGAGACAAAAGTACGAAAAATTCTAGAAGTCCATATCCTACAACCCTGATACTAGACCTCCAGACTTTCCTATCAAGGGTCATGTCCTCGGAAATCCGCTTTCAAGCCATGTCCTGCCTAATCACCTCTCCCCAATACCTTTTGGGCCTCCCTCTGCCTCGACTCGCGCCAACCACCGCCAGCCGCTCACAACTCCTCACCGGGGCATCGAGGCTTCTCTTCTCGCACATTCCCGAACCACCTAAGCCTCGCTTCCCGCATCTTCTCATTTACTGGGGCCACCCCCACCTTCTCCCGAATAACTTCATTCCTAATCTTATCTAACCTGGTGAGCCCGCACATCCACCTGAGCATCCTCATCTCCGCAACCTTCATTTTCTGGACATGGGAGTTCTTCACCGGCCAGCATTCCGCCCCATACAACATGGCAGGTCTAACCACAGCTCTATAAACATGGAAATAATCATAGTCAAAATCAATTAACATAACTATTTCCCTCTAATCAAGGGATTACTGCTCAAACGGATACTAACAGGATTAATTAAGGAAAGAAATCAATTTGAGAAAGATTGATTTCTGGCCATATAAGGGATATTAAAAGTATAGAGTAAATATTTAAGTCTAAGTAGAAAGTATACTTAATTTTGGGAAAGGATTCAGCAAAACAAAATAAGGAAAGGAATCAGTTAACCCTTAACATGTGAGTTAAATCAGAATTTCACAAGGAAAAGTTTTGAAAATCAGTCACGAGTTTGAAAATCAATCACAGAAGGGACTCAGTATAAATGAAGTGCATAAGTAATAGACATGCGAGACCAAGCTATGGCAAGAGGAAACAATATACAGTAATAGCACAGAATTAATAGACAGCAAGCATTCATAGCATGATAGTCACATAGGTCAAGTTTCATTGGCTTAGTAAAAAAGATCAGAAGCATGCAAAAGTCAAGTGAAAACCTTTCTGAAAACATAGTCGAGTTTGACAGATATAAAGAAAAGAGATGCTGAAGTTAAAGGAAGCAGATTGAGCAATTTCAAACAGACGAGTTGCATAAACAACCTCAGGAACTCGAATGGACCCCAAAAAACTAGGGTTTTCGAAATCAGTCGAGTTTAAAGGCGATAAACAAGTGAAACAAACAAATAATTTCAGAATCTCAAATAAACCCCCAAAAATAAGGGTTCTCGACACTAATTAGTAAACCAAACGAATACTAACAGATAGACTCAGAAACTCAAACAAATCCCAAGAATTAGGATTTTCAACACCAATTAAATCTAGAGATAATAAGCAGCTGAATCGAACAAAACATTAACAAACAGACTCAGAAACCTTAATTTGAAATTAAAGGATTTTTGAAAAAAGAAATTTGAGGAAAACACTTGAAATATCAAATATAGCCTAGATCTGGCACAGATCTAAACAAATAAACGAAAAAAAAGAACCTCGAATAGGCTAGGGTTTCTGAGAAACCTAGAAATGAGAAAGGCTTGGAAGAAACAAGATCAGATCTGGAGTCGATAAAGTCGGAATCAGGCTCAGGAGGCTAAGACACGCCGGAGCAAGTCTGAAGATGGCTGGAAACCTCGAATCGACGAAGGTCTGAGTGAAGGTCCTTGAAGTCTAGCCTCGAACCTTCAGGTATCAAGCACGTGAGAGCAGTAGGGGGTGAGTATAGGACGTCCATGGCTTGAGTGGCCATGAATTCCGGTGGGTTTGGGGTTGAAAGCGACAGAAAGCAATTAGGGCTTCGAGAGAGTCGAGAGCGTTTGAGAGAAGAGGGAGTTAGAGGCGGCATCTCTGAAAGAATGGGGTAGGGTTTAGGGGTCGTATGAAACTAAAAAGGAAAGAAAAGATCTTGGTCGTTGATCAAAATGTTCAACGGCTCAGATTTTAAAAGATCGGGCGGGTTTGGGTAATCGGATCAGGGGTCGGGTCCAAAATGGAATTGGGTCGCTTGATTTTGGGGTTGGGTTTGGGTCGAATTGGGGTGCAATTTGGGCTAAAATTGAAATGAAATAGGGCCAGATTTTAAATAGCCATTTTTCCCCGTTTTATTTTATAAAAAATAGTAAAAGGTTTTTCTGAAACAAATCGAAGGTACTAAATGGATAAATGATATACAAGTATTAAATTAAAAATAATGGAAGTAATTTTTTAATTGTAAAATGCTGTAAATCATAAAATAGGCTATAATTGCAATTACATGCAATTTAGCTTTAAATTTGCCAAATAAATCTGTAAAAATATGCAAAATTACCTTAATTATATTTTGGCATAAATGTGAGAATAAAATGAGTTATCCACCAAAAATAATAATTTTGGAAATAATTATTGAATTTTGTGGTATTAAAATAGGCAATAAATTGGTTTAAAAATCATTAAAAGTACCAAAACTCTTGGGTGTGCTTGTATATGCACGTATATGCTATTTTGGAAAAAATTTGGGTATAAAATTACCGAGGGAAAAATTGGGTATCAACAGATGCCCCTCTTTACCCGAGGAGGATGAAAGAGTTGTCAGGTAAATATAAGATGGCCAATTTTGACCGGAAGCGACGATTGAAATGAATTTTGACCGAGCTCTGGTCTCTGAGCTGCCTACATATCCCTGGTTTTACAGGAATCAGGCCATATGTAGTTCAAGAATCATTGACGGAATGTGCCGATGGAGATTTGAAACGAACGGACACGGTGATTAAGTTGCACGAGGTATTTGAAATCTAATAGGCTGCGGGAACCGGAGCGGGATAGCTCTTGCTGAGACGGACGTTTGTTATTGGTGTACCTGTAAATAAGCAATACGAGCATATATCGTGCATAAACTTAAACGTGATGCAAGTTCCCGTTGGACCATGAATGATGTCTTTGGACAGTTAGGATGACATCCTCAGACTATGACGTCCCGAGCCATGAAGAGCATAAATAAAGATTCGCAGGCTATGAAATGATGTTCTCAGGCTATGCGGATGGTGCCTCTGAACCATGACGCCTTTGAATAGGTTGGCGATCTTTCAGTCCATGAGATGCAAAAGGTGGCGATCTTTCAGCCCATGAAATGCAAAAGGTGGCGATCTTTTAGCCCATGCAAGAAACGGTGATGTTTCAGCCGGTGCAGAATTTAAATGAAGGTGGCGATATTGCAGCCGTACAAGAAAGATAAAGAGGCGATATTTCAGCCATGCGAGATGCGGATAGAGACAGAGCTTAGTCTCGAAAGGCAGATAAGTAGCTATATGCAGATAATTCAGATGGAGACAGAGCTTAGTCTCAAAAGGCAGAAGAGTAGCCTTATGCAGAAATGCAGATGGAGACAGTGCTTAGTCTTAAAAGGTAGAAGAGTAGCCTTATGCAGGATGCAGATGGAGACACAGCTTAGTCTCGAAAGGCAGAAGAGTAGCCTTATGCAGGATGCAGATGGAGACAGAGCTTAGTCTCAAAAGGCAGAAGAGTAGCCTTATACAGGATGTAGATGGAGACAGAGCTTAGTCTCGAAAAGCAGAAAAGTAGCCTTATGCAATGCAAGAATGTAAAAAGGACGAATAGTAGTAAGATCTCTTAGCTGATAGTCGACTACGATATCATGATTGTTGGGGAGGTCGTGTACGGATAGCAATTGTGGGTAAGTGATGATTCTGAGGAGTTGCATTCTTGGGAAAGTATGCGTACATAAATACACTTAACGATACTTCAAGTCGAGTGCCTGCATCCAAAGAAAAATAGCGAGTTCTATAAGGGGGAAAGGTTAGTTCGTCTTTCCCTAGCTCCTGGCGTTGTGTATCATTGGGGGTAGCGTTGCTAAACAACAGTAATTCGGCTAACAGTTATGCATGATTTAGTAAATATAACGTAAGTAGAAAATAATTTCTTTAGATGAACCAACGACTGCGACGTGGTTCAAGACATCGCGACCTCTCTCGCTTCAGAATTTTGAGGGTCCTCAAAATTCTGCCCCAGTTTACTGGGCGGACACTTTTGACGGCTGCGCTGAACAACTGAAAAAATCATCCTCAGAATTTTGAGGGTCCCCCTCAAAATTCTGCCCCAGTTCACTGGGCTGGCATTTCTGGCGGTGACAAGGATAAAAATCGACTTCGGAATTTTGAGGGTCCTCCTCAAAATTCTGCCCCAGTTCCAATAGCAGGGGGAAAATGGAATTTTTATTAAATTGTGACCAAACCCATAGGGCTGCCTACGTATCCCCTCTTAAACGGGAATCAGGTCAGGCGTAGTTCAAATTACATCATAAAGGGAAACATAAGTGGTTACACATAGTATCGTTTCACTGCATCTGAATTGATTAGCTTTGGCCAGACTTCTCCGTCCATCTCTGCAAGAATAAGGGCTCCTCCGGTTAGAACCCGGTGAACCATGTATGGACCTTGCCATTTGGGAGAAAATTTTCCCTTGGCTTCATCTTGATGTGGGAATATTTTCTTCAACACCAGCGGCCCTGGTGTAAACGTCCTTGGCTTAAATCTTCTTTTGAAGGCTCTGGACATTCTGTTCTGATACAACTGACCGTGGCAAACTCAATTCATCCCTTTCCCATCTATAAGGGTTAACTGCTCGCAACGACCTTTTACCCATTCTGCGTCATCCAACTCTACTTCTTGTATGATCCTTAAGGAGGGAATTTCTACCTCAGTGGGGATGACCGCCTCTGTACCATAAACCAGCATTTAGGGAGTTACCCCAGTTGAGGTGCGGACTGTGGTGCGGTATCCCAGTAAGGTGAATGATAATTTCTCATGCCATTGTTTGTGCCTCTCGATCATCTTTCTTAGTATCTTCTTGATATTCTTGTTGGCTGCTTCTACAGCTTCATTTATCTGAGGCTTGTAGGCTGTAGAGTTCTTATGTTTGATCTTGAATGTCTCAGACATTGCTTTCATCAAGTCCCTGTTGAGATTGGAACCATTATCGGTGATAATTGATTCCAAAATTCCGAATCGGCAAACAATACGGTCACGGATGAAATCTGCCACAACTTTCTTAGTCACTTCCATGTATGACGCTGCTTCAACCCATTTGGTAAAATAATCAATTGCCACAAGGATAAACCTGTGCCCGTTTGATGCGGCAGGCTCGATAGATCTGATAACATCCATTCCCCAAGTGGCGAATGACTATGGTGAGCTTGTTGCAGTAAGCTCGTTTGGAGGTACTTTTATCATATCTGCATGTATCTGAGAGCGATGGCATTTGCGAAATACTGGATACAGTCTGCTTCCATAATCATCCAAAAGTACCCTTCTCAGAGTATCATCTTTGCTAAAATAAAACCATTCATGTGCGGCCCACAGGTCCCTACATGCACTTCGTCCAATAGTTTGGATGCTTCTTTTTCTTCGACACACCTTAGTAAACCCAAATCGGGAGTCCTTCTGAACATGATTCCTCCACTGTGAAACAAGTTGTTGGATAACCTTCGAAGTGTGCACTTCTAAGTAGCGTTGGCAAGTTCTGGATATTCTCCTGTTATCAAGTACTCCTTGATGTCATGGAATCACGGTTTCCTGTCTGCTTCTTCCTCAATGTGATCATAATAATCTGGTTGATCACAAATCTTTACTGGGATGGGATCAATGAAATTTGTATCTGGATGTTGGATCATGGATGATAGAGTAGCTAATGCATCAGCGAATTTGTTCTAGATCCTGGTGACGTGCTAAAATTCTGTCTTTGTGAATCTCTTCCTCAACTCCTGTATGTGATGCAGCTAAGGAAGTATCTTAGAGTTCTTGGTTGCCCATTCTTCTCGAACCTGATGTATGAGAAAGTCTGAATCCCCGATCACTAGCAACTCCTGAATGTTCATGTCAATGGCCATCTTGAGCCCTAGGATGCAGGCTTCATATTCAGCCATATTGTTTGTGCAAGGGAACTTGAGCTTGGCGGATACCGGGTAATGCTGGCCGGTTTCTGATACTAGGACTGCTCCTATGCCAACTCCTTTGAAATGTGCGGCTCCGTCGGAAAACAACCTCCAACCGTCATAGGATTCTGCAATATCTTCTCCTACGAAGGACACCTCTTCATCAGGAAAATACATTTTCAGAGGTTCGTATTCTCCGCCAACAGGATTCTCGGTGAGGTGATCTGCTAAGGCTTGACCTTTGATTGCCTTCTGAGTCACGTAAACAATATCGAATTCACTTAGCAGGATTTTCCACTTGGCGAGCATGGGCTTCTGGAAGATATACTTCAGCGGGTCCATTCTTGATATGAGATAAGTAGTGTAGGCATAGAAATAATACCTCAATTTCTGAGCTACCCAAGTTAGAGCACAACAGGTGCGCTCTAATAGAGAATATCGGGCCTCGTATGGGGTGAACTTCTTACTGAGATAGTAGATGTCTTGCTCCTTTCTCCACATTTCGTCATGTTGTCCCAGAACACAACCGAATGTTCTATCCAATACTGCAAGGTAAAGCAATAGAGGTCTTCCTGGCTCGGGCAAAACCAAGACTGGCGGCGTTGACAGTTATTCCTTGATTCTGTCAAAAGCTTTCTGAAAATCATCCGTCCATTTAGTAGCAACGTCTTTCTTCAACATTTTAAAGATATGTTCACAAATGACAGTGGACTGAGCTATGAATCGGCTGATATAGTTGAGTCTCCCCAGGAAACTCATCAAATCTTTCTTGTTCTTTGGCGGTGGCAATTCTTGAATGGCATTGACCTTTGATGGGTCCAATTCTATTCCTCGATGACTCACGCTGAAACCTAGTAATTTTCCAGTAGGAACCCCGAATGCACACTTGGCGGGATTCAGTTTCAGATTGTACCTCCCCAGTCTGTTGAAGAACTTTCTCAGATCTTCCATATGATCAGTGGCCTTCTTGGATTTGATGATGATATCGTCCACATATACCTCGATCTCCTTGTGTATCATGTCGTGAAAGATAGTAGTCATGGCTCTCATATAGGTGGCGCCAGCATTCTTTAACCCAACCGACATTATTTTGTAATAATACATTCCCCATGGCATGATGAAAGTCGTATTCTCTGCATCTTCCTCATACATCCATATCTGATAATACCCAGCGAAAGAATCAACAAAAGACTGCAACTCATGCTTGGCACAGTTGTCGATAAGAATGTATATGTTCTGTAAAGGAAAGTCATCTTTGGGACTGGCCCGGTTAAGATCCCGGTAGTTGACACAAACTCTAACTTTCCCATCCTTCTTTGGTACTGGCACGATGTTGGCTAACCATGTCGGATACTCTACTACCCTGAGAACCTTGTCTTTGACTTTCTTAGTAACCTCTTCTTTGATTTTCAAGCTCATGTCGGGTTTGAATTTCCTGAGCTTCTGCTTTACCGCCGGACAGGTTGGATCTCTTGGCAGTTTGTGAGCTACAATGGACGTACTGAGACCATTCATGTCATCATACGACCAGGCGAATATGTCCTCATATTCCTTTAAAACTCAGTGTATTCTTCCTTTTCTGATGGTGACAGGTGAATACTGATGCGCGTTTCTTTGGCATTTTTTGTATCTCCCAAATTAACGACCTCAGTTTCGTCCAAGTTAGACTTACGCCCATTCTCAAAATTCTCCACCTCTCTGATGACCTCTTCTTGTATAGCATCCTCTTCTGAGTCTATATCTGTTTGTTGCGTTGTTTCTTTGCAAGTCACAATCGTTGGTTCATCATCAAAGTAAATAATAGTAATGCTGTGTAAATAGAGTAAATGATAGAGAAAATAATAAGAGCGAAATATATGATAAACTGAAATGCTTTGATTAAATTCATAATTGTTTGGAACATCGGAGCTCTTTTTCAAAATTAAAGACAACGCGGAAAGAAAAATCAGCTAGTAAAAAGTAAAATAAGATGCATGGTGCTTTTGTTTAGCCTTGCTACCTCTAAGCTTTCCGGGCCCTAGTGGTTCTAATTGACCAATTGCTGAGGCGTTCTCCTCAGTTCACAGCTTGTATGGAAGGGCCTTCCTCCCCTTTCTCCTCGAAAAGAACACAGCAGTCCATATCATCATCCTCTAGAAACAGATTCTTCATGGCTGCCAATGCTTCATCTTCCTCTGACCCATATATAGTATTTGCCGGTTGGAAAGTCTTCTCCAGGCGAGGTATTGGATGCTCCAGTGGATAGTAGGGGCCGCGCCATGGTGGCAACCAGTCATCGAACTCCTTCCAAGTGTATTCATACCCCAAACCAAATGTTGTATCGTGTTTCTTCAGCTTGACGGGTTTGGTGATTCCCTGGAGGTTTTTGCCGAGTCCCTTTCCAGGTTCGTACCCACACCAATTCAGGATACTTTCAATCTTGTTATCCCACCATTTATCCTTGTCTATAATGTTGACCTTTTCAATGTGGTGGTATGTTTCTCCGCCTATTCTCCTTCTGCCTCCAATCATTGGGATTGTCTGGCGACTATATATAGGGTTGCTACCATCGCCATAAATAATCTCCTCTTGGTGATTCCATTCGAACTTCACTGCCTGATACAGGGTTGATGCTACAGCTCCAGCAGCGTGGATCCATGGTAGGATGCCAGGACGTCTATCACTTGAAAGTCAACGTCAAACCATGTTGGTCCCATTTACAAGCATAGGTTGCTTTCTCCAATAGTAGACCTTTGGGACCCATCGAAGGCTTTGACATTGATGGCCCCATCTTTGATCTCGTGCAAGCTCTTTCCCAAGGTTCTGAGAGTTATCAGCGGACAGATGTTGAGGCTGGATCCTCCGTCGATCAAGACTCTAGTGATGAAATAATCCTCGCATTGCACGGTGATGTGCAGTGCCTTGTTGTGGCTCAGTCCTTTCGGTGGTAGCTCATCTTCGTGGAAGGTGATTTGTGGCTCTCCAGTACTTTCCCTACCATATTGCCATTTTGCCTCCAGTTATGTTGCTGGGCACATAAGCTTCGCACAGTATCTTCATCAAGGCATTTTTGTGTGTCAGAGCTCTGCAGAAGAGCCAGGATGGAGATCTGCACTGGTGTTTTTTTCAATTGCTCAACGACCAAGTACTCCTTAGCTTGTATTTTCCTCCAAAGATCATCGGGCCCAGTTTCAATAGGCCGTCCAGAGGCTTGCTTACTGGACTCAGCTAGGTGTTCTGGAGTGTAAACCCTGCCTATTCTGGTCATACCCTGCCCAGCAATTGTTTCTCCAGTTTTGGCCTTTCCTCTGCTCTTAGCTTCAGCTGTGTAATGTATGGCATTTGAGTGGAACAGTGTTATGTCTGACATTGCTATAGGAATAGGTACCCTTGGTGGTAACACAACAACTTCAAAGGGTGCAGGTGCTTTTGGAACTCCAAAATCAACCTCAATTGGTCCGGGCGCCTTTGCAGAAGAAGGTGCTTCAAATTCGAGAGGTATAGACATGTTTACTTCATCATCCCTGGAGGGCTGATTCTGCAAAACAATTGGGTTAAGTGTGACCGCTGGTTTCTTTGGCTCATTACCCTCAGCAATCAACCCTATCGACCCTTTGGGTTACCAGCCATCCTCGATCTCGATCATGTGAATGTCTCCGCCCTTGTGGTTAGGCAGAGGGTTGTTGCGAACATTAGGAGCAGGCTCCTTTCCTACGATGATCTTATTTTCGATCAGGATTTGAATCTTGTCCTTCAGTGAGCGGCATTCATCAATGGTATGTCCCTTCATGCTGGAGTGGTACGCACAAGTCTTATTAGGGTTGATCCACTGGGAAGGATTTTATGGAGTTATGGCAGGGATAGAGGTGACATAACCAACAACTTTAAGTCTCTCGTGCAGCTGGTCAACTGGTTCGGCGATGGCTATGTATTGTCTGGGAGGTCTGCGGTCAAAATTTGGCCTAGGTCTAGGGAAATTTTGGCGGGTGGGAGGTGATTGGTAGTGAGAGGGTTGAGCATTATAAGCTTAGTAGACATGTGCAGGTTGAGAGTATCTGGGTGAGATGGGTTGATATGTGGGAGGTGGATTTTGATAAGAGGGTGCGAGTTCTTGGTAATTCGGGATAGGCTGATATGTAAGTGGAGGTGACGGGTAAGTGTGGTATTTTAGTGGTGATTTGGCTCCGTGTGCGACCATCACGGAACTCACATCCTTCTTCTTGGATGTGTCACCAGACTGTAGAGCTTTGTTGGTGGCCTACAATGCTTCAAGATTAGTAACCATACCATTCTTAATGCCTTCCTCAATTCTTTCTCCCAGTTTGATGAGATCGGAGAATTTCTGACCCTCGATCAGCATCAACCTCTCGTAATATTGTGGATCCTAAGCCCGAACAAAGAATCTATTCATCTGTTCCTCTTCTAAGGCCGGCTTAACCTTAGCAGCCTCTGATCTTCAACGAGTAGCATACTCGTGGAATGTCTCGGTAGGTTTCTTCTTCAAATTTTGGATGTAGAATACATCTGGTGCATTCTCTGTATTGAATCGAAACCTATCCATGAAATCTGATGCCATGCCTACCCAGCTTGTCCATTTCTTGGGGTCCTGGCTGATGTACTAGGATAAAGCATCCCCTTCAGACTTCTCATGAAGAGCTTCATACGAATCTTCTCATCCCTTCCGACTCCGACTAGCTTATCGCAATATGTCCTCAAGTGGACTATGGGATCTCCAGTGCCATCGAACATTTCAAACTTGGGAGGTTTGTACCCCTCCGGAAGTTCAACATCTGGCTGAATGCAAAGGTCCTCATAATTCAGCCCCTTGATACCTTTGTTTCCTTCCACGCCCTGGACTCGGCTGGTCAACTTCTTGAGTTCTGCTACCAAGTTCCTGATAAGAGAGTCTTTGTCATCGGACTCAGGTGCATTTTAGATTGGTTGAGTGTAGCGGGGTACAGTATCCACGTAGATGGGAGTGTTGTGGAGGTGGTCGTTCGTGGTGTTCAGTGGTTCGGGAATGAGTAGTGGAGTGTTGTTTGGAGTGTGGCATGTGTTGCAGTGTTGAGCATGAGTGGGTTGTATCTGTGGTTATGGGGTGTTCTGTGGAGATGCGAGATTTTGGGTGTTGGGAAAGTTGACATCAGGAGCGGTGAGAGAGAATGATAAGTTCGCCAAGTTCCGAACCTAATCTAGTTCTTCTCGGAACTTCAATAATTTCTGCTCAAGTTGGGCAGTAGTTTCCTTAGCAACCGGGGTTACCTTGAGGAATCTCAATTCTTTTAATTTCCTTTCTGGTGCTTGAATCTCCCATTCTACCTTTGTTCTTGTTCCGGATAGGACTCGGAGGAGGAGGAGGTGGAGGGCCCTTGGATCTTGTGGAGTATGATGATGGTGCCAGAATGCACGAACTAACCTTTAGGAAGGTTATAAAAAATAAAAGAAAAACAAAAGGTTATAAGTTAGTGCGGATTATGAGAAGAAAATATTACAATATTTAAACACATTGTGCAAGAATATAAATGGCGTGCTAATTTGGGTGCCTCATTGTGCCCGAGGTAGGCCTAGCGACAAATAATTTTGGAGAACTTATAATGCTAAGTGCCTCATTTTATTGATAAAAATAAGACGTATCCAAAACGACGCTAAATAACAAAAAGTAAAATGTCACTAGTGGTCATTGGCCTTATTACAACATTAAAGTAAAATAAAAGACTCCTAATTACTTGGTCCCGGAAGGACCTTCCTCAGATTCGGCATCTTTGTCTCCCTCGAACAGCTTCACCAGCTCGTGTGGTCCTAGCAACAAACAAGCTCGGGCCAAATGTCCGCCTGCATTCCCTTTAGTGTTTTGACAGTCTTCAATCCTCTGGATGAACTTTCCTTCCAGCTCCACTAGGCCCCGCTCCAAATACCATAGTCGCTTGTTGCCACTGACAGCTATATCTTTCCACTCCTCGATCAACTTCTGATGGGCTTCTTGTATTTCCCGGTTCTCACTTTCACACTCTCGAATTCTCTTGCGCAGTTGATTGTACTTAACCCGTGCTTTAGCGTTCTCGTCGATAATTCTGTGTCCTCGAATGAACCCGGGCTGACCCAAACCATTGTGATTATCTTCCAACCAACCTGAGTAGTGTGGCACACAACCGGTGTGATACCTGTCTGGCTCAATAGATTCTTTCCCCAAAATTAGTTTGCAATGCCATATGTGCTAAGCTTGGCACTTGTGAGGGCTATCGTCGTCCTGGAAGTCAGCCCTGAAGTGACTCATTTTGTCGACCCATGGTATGATTTGCTTTCTTCCAGCCTGCCTCATGGCTCGGAGGGGAACGTAGGGATAAGTTCCTTTTAGACCAATTAGTATGAGAAATGGTGTGTCTCGGGATCGAACAACGAATTCTTCCATAGAGAACCACTCGACCATCCACTATATCTGGTCTTCTTTCAGATTCTCAAATAACTCTACCCATCCTCCGGTGTCCTCTTGTTGAGCGAACATGTTAGGCATATAATTCATACGCCTTGGCTGGTGGAAGGCGATGTGATCATTCCTGTTTCTGCGTAGGATCTCTTGCCGGTATTCTCCTTTCTGGAGGTGCTCCATGAGCCAGAGCTGAAGTAATAAGTTGCAACCCTCAAAATGATTGGCCTTTTGCTGATAGTTGTCAGCAGCAATCATGGGCACTATACTGAAAGGCTGCCCGCCAATTCCTTCCATCAGAGTCTTGGTTACCATGGCCAGTCTGGTGTGGATCCTGGCCTTCTTCATAGGGAACACTATCATTCCCAAAAAGTAGAACATAAAAACGAAGACCCTTTTATGGATATGCCCTAATGAGGTGAGGTCAAACTCATCTGAGTAGGTGCGGTATGACTTGCTATGGTCGTACCTCTCGTACAGATAGTCGAATGGGATGTAAAAGTCTTTCAGACATGTTAAATCTGGATTCTTCTTCAGTCCCATCATCTTAAGGAAACCCCTGCCCTTGCGATTCTCTGGAATAAGCAAACCCGGAGTTTCTTAAGGAATACCAGCTAAACCTCATATTTCTTCGAGCAAAGGAGTCATTTCAAGGTCCCCGAAGCAGAAAATGGCCCTGTCACTATCGCAGAACAGTGTCGCAGCCTCTATGATTTTGTTATCAGGCTGGATTTCTAGAAGAGAAGGCAAATTACCTAAGTATTTGAGGACGTGCATCTGATCACTGGAGTGGAGGTCTTTCCACCAATTCAGCAGCCTTGGATGAATGTTGGTTACCATGCCAAATCTGGGGACTTCGTGCCTCATTTTCTGCAAAACAAAGCGTTAGGCTCTTACCCCATTGGACTCGACTATTTAAACCAATAATTAGCATAGCAAGCATTTAGTTCTCCAAATAAATGCACAAAGCATGGAGGTGTCCGTCTGGGTTTCAAGGAAACCCGGTGGACTTTGGACAAGGCTATCCTAATGAGTCATTATGTGGACAACATAACTAACTCGGCTATGTTTAACCATGATGTAGGTACAGTTTAAATGGAATAAGGTTTCTATTAGGGTATTAGACAGGTACCCTTGAGCGGACAACTCAAGAGGGAAAGGCACGGAATCGTCGACTGCGCTGCTAATCAACTGGTTTTACCGCAAATGTGCCTTTGCCAAATTTAAAGGGTGATAATATTGGAAGGGCGCAACCACTCATTATAAGCATTGCTATGGTATTTGTTTGGCACGAGTGGAATATGATGTTGAAGATGCAGTTTACAAGAATGAAACAGATTGACATGTATTTCCACGTTCATAAGATAAATGTTTACAATAATTGCTCATAATTACAACAGTATTAAAATAAAGCAGTAGAGGAAAACGGTTAAAGGAAGGAAAAAACATGAAGAGCCAAGTCAGTTTCGCAGTGGAAGAATAAAAGGTAATAAATAAAAGCAATTAATGAGATAATAAAGTCACAAGCAACATGCAATGGTAAAAGCCTAAAGAATACCCCAGCAGAGTCGCCATGCTGTCGACGCCCCTTTTTTTTTCAAACGGAGTTCGGAATCGGGTATACGACATTCGGGAGGACAACTCTATTCCCTTGCGAGAATTGGGTTTTTGAGTTTGAAGAGTCGCCACCTAATAATTATAGTGCATTAGGACACTTTTAAGAAAGAATTGAGATGAAGAACTAGATTTTGGGTAAGGGCTAGAAATTATCTCGATGGGAAGGTGTTAGGCACCCCTCAAGATCCACTAGTGTGGTTCCCGGCCATGCTACAATTGTGATTTTAAGCAATGAAGAAGAAAAGTAGAAAATAATGAAGAGGGTTTTCACATAGTATTGCAAACAAGTTTAAGAGTTTGAAAAAGAAAAGGAGGAGAAAATACAGGAAGTTGGTTTGAAGGAAAACTTAAAGAAAAGAACTGATAAAAAGGGGAAAGGGGGTCCTAAGTTTGTAAATAATATGGATCACATCAATGCGATATCCAGCAATCACTTCTTAGAAAAGGGGTCGCACATGATATTAGCGCACCGATCATCATATCCATATTCTACCCTTCCCGTCCCGTTAATGTATTAAAGTGCGGAATGTCTCGTTACTTATTGTATGCTAGTACCCGTCTTGATCCTATCAGTCCCGGAGGAGTTTGGGACTACTAATCCTAAAGGAAAAGGGATTTGGGGCCTTTTGAGAGTTTTCAAAGGACAAAATACTAAGGCGTCAATCAAAACACATAATGCAAGTAAAGGGGAAAGCAAATAAGCAAATAGGGCTCGAGTAAGCCTCCTTAGGCCAAATAAAGCCATAGAGTTTAGCATGTCTTGCACGTACTGGTTTAGTCTTTTTAAGAAAAATAAAGCGATAAGCGGACTAGTTCAACACATATTTTTAACAGGAAGACCGCATTAGGCTCACTCGAATGCAGTTGTCAAAGGCTGATCCACTTGATTAATTAACCCACTTTTATCTATGTTGAATAGGACTAGCGATTTCGAAAAGCAAACTGATTATAAAAGGGCTACCAGTTTTTATCTAAGTGAAATAAATTTCAGAAAAGAATGTACTGTTTGAAAAAGGCTTAACATAAAATAAATGAACTTCAGAGGACATGCAGACTAATTAAAAAAAAGAAGTTTCACGAATCCTATCAGAAAGTGTGAGTTTTCAGAAAAATGCTGGTTTGTTTAGAAAAAGGTTTACCAACTTACGAGGTTCAAAAAAATTGCAGAAGACAGCCAGTTTTACCAAAGTAAATACTAATTTCAACAGTTGATGCTGTTTTGAACGAATGAAACGGCTCAAATTCGAAGTTCCTATAGGCATGCTTTCTATACGTTAACTGATTTTAACACTTTTTAACATGAGTCTTACAAATATGGTATCTATATGCAACTTTGTTGTTAAGCCTAAAGTTTGCCTAATGGCATCATTATGTGCAGAAATGTAAACCCTTACAAGCATGGTATCTATATGCATAGTCACAGAATTCAGAAGTTAAATCCTATAGGCATGCTTTCTACATGTGAAGTTGCACATATTAGAAATAAATCCTATAGGCATGTTTTCTACCCTTTGTGCATAAAAGTAACCCCCTTCCCTTTTTCACTAAATCCCCATGAGTTTGTACAAATTATTACAGACCAGTAAAATAAACTAAAATTAAAAATACATAGGAAATTATCAGCTACATCCGAGCAGCCCAATTCAGACTTGGTGTCTAGCAATATGAGGTTGAACCACTTCTGAGATCAAGATTTCCAAAGCCTTCTCTTATCTAGGGTGTTTCAGAGATCCAAGGAGTTTCAGGAACTCCAGGCAGTGCTTGCACCCAAGATATTAATCAGAATGAGTTATAGTGCAGTGTGGAAGAGCCAGCCCTCAGGTGTCCAAGTTCAGAGGGAGCTCATGGATCCCAAGGCAAGGCTCACAAGAGGGGGGCAGAACCTAAGTTCTAAAAGTGAGTGCTAGTGCAATAGAGAGGGGTAGGTGGTGCCAAAGCAAGCTGTTGGTCATACCTAATCATAAGGTTGGCTGGCACACCCCTGACCAAGCCTGTTCAGCCAGCAAATAAGAGCACAGACCTATTGAAGGACAGACTATGGTCTGGACAGTGATTAGGACACTGCCAGACCAAGGTCTTAAGCTCAGAATAAATATAAAGGGGAAGGGGAATGGGAATTGAAAGAGTTTAGGACTCAAGGAGTCCAGTCCATATACATGAACAACAATGTCAAGTGTTGTCATGTTTTCTGAACCATAACTCAACATACAAAGGACTAGGGATAGGGATTCATGTAAGCATAGAGATAAAGAAGTAAGTAAACTTGCAGAAAATTACAGCATAGAAACAGTAAGACAAACAACGGAAAGGCTGAAGAATAAACATGTAGTGGAGAGACAGAAATTAAACAAAGAGAGACATACCAGTTGCAAAAAAAGTAAGCAAAGAAAAAAGCAGGATTCCTTCAGCCAAACCAGAATCGGAGAAGAGAACTTTAAGCTTATGAGTTCAAAGAACTCGAATACTTTTAAGAAAATCTGGGTGTATTTGAGACAAGAAGTAATGAATTGTTCTATGTGTTAGAACTCCTTCTTTTTTCTCTTTTTTTCTTTCGAAAGAGAAGAGGTACATGTATTTATAGTTTGAAAATGAGTAGAGAATAGGGTAACAAGTAAGGTATTAACACAAACATGGAAATAATCACAATCAAAATCAATTAACACAAGTATTTCCCTCTAATCAAGGGATTACTGCTCAAACGGAAACTAACAGGATTAATTAAGGAAAGAAATCAATTTGAGAAAGATTTATTTCTTACCATATAAGGGATAGTAAAAGTATAGAGTAAATATTAAGGTATAAGTACAAAGTATACTTAATTTTTATGAAAGGATTCAGCAAAGCAAAATAAGGAAAGGAATCAGTTAACCCTTAACATGCGAGTAAAATTATAATTTCACAAGGAAAAGTTTTGAAAATCAGTTACGAGTTTGAAAATAAATCACAGAAGGGACTCGGTATATAAATGAAGTGCACAAGTAATAGGCATGCGACGCCAAGCTATGGCAGGAGGAAACAACATACAATAATATCACATAATTAATAGACAGCAAGCATTCATAGCATGCTAGTCACGTAGGTCAAGTTTCATTGGCTTAGTAAAAAAGATCAGAAGCATGCAAAAGTCAAGTAAAAACCTTTCTGAAAACATAGTCGAGTTTGACAGATATAAAGAAAAGAGATGCTGAAGTTAAAGGAAGTAGATTGAGCAATTTCAAACAGACGAGTTGCACAAACAACCTCAGGAACTCGAATGGACCCCAAAGAACTAGGGTTTTTGAAATCAGTCGAGTTTAGAGGCGATAAAAGAGTGAAACAAACAAACAGTTTCAGAATCTCAAATAAACCCCCAAAAATTAGGGTTCTCGACACTAATTAGTAAATAAAACAAATACTAACAGATAGACTCAGAAACTCAAACAAATCCCAAGAATTAGGGTTTTCAACACCAATTAAACCTAGAGATGATAAGCAACTGAATCGAACAAAACATTAACAAACAGACTCAGAAACCCTAATTTAAAATCAAAGGATTTTTGAAAAAAGAAATTTGAGGAAAACACTTGAAATATCAAATATAGCATAAATCTGGCACAAATCTAAACAAATAAACGAAAAAAAAAAGATCCTCGAATAGGCTAGGGTTTCTGAGAACCCTAGAAACGAGAAAGGCTTGGAAGAAACAAGATCAGATCTGGAGTCGATAAGGTCGGAATCAGGCTCAGGAGACTAAGACACGCCGGAGCAAGGCCGGAGATGGCTGGAAACCTCGAATCGACGAAGGTCTGATTGAAGGCCCTCAAAGTCTAGTCTTGAACCTTCAGGTATCAAGCACGTGAGAGCAGTAGGGGGTGAGTATAGGTCGTCCATGGCTAGAGCGGCCATGAATTTCGGTGAGTTTGGGGTTAAAAGCGACAGAAAGCGATTAGGGTTTCGAGAGAGTTTGAGAGAAGAGGGAGTTAGAGGCGGTGTCTCTGAAAGAACGAGGTAGGGTTTAAGGGTCGTTTGAAATTAAAAAGGAAAGAAAAGATCTTGGCCGTTGATCAAAATGATCAACAGCTCAGATTTTAAAAGACCGGGCGAATTTGGGTAATAGGATCAGAGGTCGGGTCCAAATGGAATTGGGTCGCTTGATTTTGGGGTTGGGTTTGGATCGAATTGGGGTGCAATTTGGGCTAAATTGAAATGAAATAAGGCCAGATTTTAAATAGCCACTTTTCCCTGTTTTATTTTATAAAAAATAGTAAAAGTTTTTTTATGAAACAAATCGAAGGTACAAAATTGATAAATGATATACAAGTATTAAATAAAAAATACTGAAAGTAATTTTATAATTGTAAAATGCTGTAAATCATAACATAGGATATAATTGCAATTACATGCAATTTAGTTTTAAAATTGCCAAATAAATCTGTAAAAATATGCAAAAATTACCTTAATTATATTTTAGCATATATGTGAGATTAAAATGAGTTATTCACCAAAAATGATAATTTTGGGAATAATTAGTGAATTTTATAGTATAAATAAGCAATAAATTAGTTTAAAAATCATTAAAAATACCAAAACTCTTGGGTGTCTTATATATGCATGTATATGCTATTTTAAAAATATTTTGGGTATAAAATTACCTAAGGAAAAATTAGGTATCAACACCCACAGTGGCCGATATGATATGATGGGATGCCCTCAGATGTTGATGATGTTATGAAACATGTACCTATACACGACATGACATTCATACGCATATGCATGACGCTAAAAGTAATTTATGATTTATAAAGTTATTCAGACTTACAAGTTGAGTCATGTACTCTATATGTCTTCCATGTCTCTTACGTATTTATTTATGTGCCTTACATAATCGGTACATTACTCGTACTAACGTCCCTTTTGCTTGGGGACGCTGCGTTTCATGACCGCAGGTCCCGATAGACAGGTCGAGAGCCCTCCAAGTAGGCTATCAGCTCATCGAAAGATTTTGGTGCGCTCCATTTGCTTCAGAGTTGCTCATTTGGTTAGTATGATTTAGACGTGTATTATTTCGTATGGCGGGACTCTGTCACGACCTTTATGATATTTATGTATTCTTAGAGGCTTGTAGACATATATTGTGTACATAAAAGATTGTACGGCCATGTCGGCCTATGTTTTGAGTTTATATGATGATGTAATGAGAAAGATACGTTACGTTGGTACTCGATTAATTAAGGTACTGGGTGCCCATAGTGACCCATCGATTTGGGTCATGACATTTACAAGAGTCACCTGGACCCATCTACTCTCATGCAAGACTAATGCTTTATATGTTATTAAAGCTTTAACTTATGTGGTATCACACAATTACACACTTCAGTTCAAAGTTTTAGATCTTATAATGCTTTTGAGCTTGGTACTAGTTCTGAGGCCAAATCCTTTTCTCTTTCCAAGGTCTTTTACAACAGACCACTATTTCACATAACCCACAACAAAATGGGATTGTAGAGATAAAACATAAGCACTTATTGGAAACATCTCGAGCTTTGTTGTTTCAATCTAACTTACCCTCCAAATATTGGGGTGATTGTGTCTTAACTGTTACCTACCTTGTCAATAGATTTCGTTCTACTGTTTTGAATAGCATCTCACCTTATACAAAACTTCATAGTCACCCTCCTTCCTATGATCAAGTTATGGCTAACAATTATAGGTGGAAAAAGAACATGGATCAGCTCGCTGCCGATAAGAAGCTATTACATGCCAACTGACCTCGGCTGAAAGTCAACTCCGAGACATTAAAGTGAAGGGTCTAGCTCAGGCCAAGAAAAACGAGGAGTAGAGGTAGAGCTTGCTAAATCCCGGACTGAAGCTGCATAAGCTAAGGCTAAAATTGAGAAGATGAAGGCCACCGCTGACAAGACTATTGATGTGTACTTAAAAGATGTCGCGGCTATTCAAGCGGAGCTGAGGGAGGTCTTCGACTGGGAAAAATGGAGTAGTGATTTGGCCAAGCTTCAAGCCCAGAGGGAGACTCTCGAAGAAATCCACACCTAAGGGTTTGACCTTACTAAAGAGATAGCCGAAGCAAAGACGCAGGAAAACGATGCAAGGTTTCTTATCTCTTATGATGATGAAGATGCTATGAACGGCTCTGAGTGAGGGGAAGGTGAGGAAGGTGTTCCTAAGGAATAGGAGGCTCTCAAAGATAGAGCTACCTAGGGTGTAGTTCCCGAGGAAGCTTCTTTCGGGGATGTAACCCCAAAATAGATTAGGTTCTCTTTTTTCTTTTTTGTGTAAGGGCCCATTGTGGGAGTTGTAAATATATTTTGTAAAAACATTCCTCATGAATATAAAGTACCCTTTTTCTCTATCCTCGACTTGTGTTCAGTTTTATTTTGTTCTTATTTATGGAAGATTTCAATTGTACAACTCAAATAATCAGTCTGAGTATTGGTTTGGATTTAGAACATAATAAACCCTTAGGTTTATGTTGATCAATATAATACCTCTTAATATTTCTTTAATCCTCGAACTAAGTTTAAATTGATTTGATGTGAGCTCGGGATATCGGGACTCTTGAGTCCGAGTTAAGTGAGAAGGTCTGGAGCTCTATATATTTTGGCCCTTCGACTCTTTTAAATCGGCCCTTAGGCTCATTTATATCGGCCCTTAGGCTCTTTAAGTTGGTCCTATTCAACCTCTAGAATGGCTATATAATTTTTTCCTCTTTTAGGGTAAAAGACTTAGTGAAAATTTAATTATGCCTTAGCATGTGTTTTTTATACCCATTGGGTTTTTTGAAGGTTCGACGAATCAGAACCTTATTAATAATTTGTTTATGTAAACATAATCGAACACCTCTTGAGGTTTTTTTGAAGGCTGATGTTATCGAAGTCTTTAAATTATTTGAGGATTGAATTTATCAAAGCCATTTATATTTTTCTTTTGCCGAGGGTAGCCTGATTTAACCGGGTTTTTTAATGTGTTTGAAGGTATTTAATTTATAGCGGAAGTCGGACGTCTCCGAGCCGCGCAATTTCGACCGTAGCCTTTTTATACGACCGTAGTCTTTAATATGGCTGTAGCCTTCAGGTATATCACTTGGACTTGTTTCCCGATAAATTATAGTCCTTGTTCGAAAAGTTAGTCCCCGAGTAATTTGGACCTGGCCTTTGTTTCGAGGGGATGCTTCTTTGAGGTCTTATGAGTCCAATTTCTCGATGACTCAGATGTGTTGACTGTCTATGACAGTCCCCGAGTATCTCGGGGTTGCATTCGTATTTTGGCTCTTGAGCTGTTTCCCATAGGATTATAAGTGTAGAGCTAGTATAATAGTAGACTTATATCGGACCCTACTGACGTTCAACCGACGACCGGGCCTAGTGGTGCTTGCGGCTTTTCCTATTTCGGCTTGGATTGAAAATACTGGACAAGAAAGGAAAAGAAACTGTCCAGCCTTTCAAGCCCTACTAAGTAAAGGGGGATGCGTTGTTGGCTGCTTTAACCCCACTTCTGCTCAACATCGATCCTCTCACATACTTCCTCAAGCAGCGGAACACTCAATGCCCAAGCAGTTACACGTTGTTGATTTCAGACTCCTCCGGTAGAGCCAACAACCATTCAGTGAATTGTCTTGT
>MU743841.1:47677-71824 GCA_026770625.1 Nicotiana glauca | reverse complement strand
GGATTGAAAATACTGGACAGGAAAGGAAAAGAAACTGTCCAGCCTTTCAAGCCCTACTAAGTAAAGGGGGATGCGTTGTTGGCTGCTTTAACCCCACTTCTGCTCAACATCGATCCTCTCACATACTTCCTCAAGCAGCGGAACACTCAATGCCCAAGCAGTTACACGTTGTTGATTTCTGAGATACAAAGTGTTTTTGATATAAACAGAATGCTTCTTCTAATAATTGGTACATGCGTACATGTTTTGCTGTCGGGGCTCGACTATTCTAACTGGACACGGTTCATTTGACTGTTTGAACCATTGCAAAGTTTTACTATCGAGGCCCTCTTAGAAGTAAAGTATTTTCCTCAAAAATATGACATCCGAGGGTGATGCCCCCCAGTAATTGAGGTTGATTACAAAATAAGCTACGGATACTATTGAGTTCTCCTTAGGTAGCATATAATTGTTGCCTCGTTAAAAATCTTGCAGGTAAAATCCATTTGGGACAAAATCCGATCTAAGGGAAAAAAAAGTGCAACACATGCTTTAAAATCTCAAACCTTTGTGTAAAAAGGTGCTTTCTATGGCTTCGATGGAACACATGTAATGATTTAGTTTCAAATTCAAGAAAGATACATTTATACCTTAGCAATAGTATCATTTGAGTACTGATATAATCCAATTGTTCAGCAGTTGTTCACCTTCCATCGTGATAAGTTTGTTAGATCCTTTACCGACAACTCCGAGGAGTCGGTACGGTCCTTCCCAATTTGGGCCTAGATTCCCCTCATTCGGGTCTCGAGTATGGAGGGTGACTTTTCGTTGGACTAAGTCCCTGATTTCGAAGTGCCAAAGGTTGGTCCTTCTATTATAGTATCTTTCGATCCTTTTGCGCGTTGCTTCTCGTCTTTCATCTAGTAGCTCGAGGCTAATATTCATGGCCTCATGATTTGACTCCTCCTATGCATGTCAAAATCTGGCACTGGGTTCTCCGACCTCGACATGGATGAGGGCCTCGAAACCATATACTAAAGAAAACGGTGTAGCCCCCCTGCTAGACTTTGATGTTGTTCGATATGCCCAAAGGACCTCGGGTAGGACCTCTCTCCATTTCCCTTTTGCATCGTCGAATCTCTTCTTCAAATTTTGAATGATTGTTTTATTTATTGACTCGGCCTGTCCATTTCCAGTTGGGTGCAAAGGCGGCTCTAGAACATTGGGGGCCTAAATCTAAACTTTGTTAAGGGGCTTTAAAATTAGAAAAGAAAAAAAAATCATATTGAATAATATGATCCATGATTTATATGACATATTTAAATTTTTAATAAATAATACAAAAATTAATATACTAATGTGATGTAAAAATATATTTAAAATTTTCAAATTTAAAGAAAAAGATAGTAGAATGTTAGAACTATAGAACAAGATTCTAGAAATTAATAACTTGATATCAAAGCAAAATTTTATTATTTTAATTTGTTTACTGCAATCCTTGAGAACATAAAAAAGAATTAAAAAATACATTTTTAAAGAGAATAGACACTTAGCAAGAGAAAGTAAACAGAATATAAATTTATATCAGTTTTGTTATAAGTTTTGTTATAAGAAAAGAAAAGAAAATATTATTATTAGAATGTAAAGTTACCCTCAGTCACCATCAATCGCATTGGCTAAATAATCTTTTCTCTTTTTTTATAAAGCTCTTATATATTTTTTAATCAAAATTACAGTATTTTCTTAAAAGAAGACTACCATAAAATTAAACTATTACTACTAATTAAAAAAACTGGGCCTAAAAAATGTGGGGGCCTAAAGTCATAGCTTCACTGACTGTGGCCTTGAGCCGGCACTGGTTGGGTGGTACGGTGTCGATAAAATCCTCTTTATTTTATGCGCTTCGAGGAAATCTGTCACCTTACCGCCGATGAATTGTTTTCCATTGTCACACACAATCCCGGCAGATATCCCGAATTGGCATATGATGTGGTCCGAGATGAAGTCAATAACTTATTTTTCTCGGACCTTCAGGCCTGTACTTCCACCCATTTAGAAAAATAATCAGTCATAAACAAAATAAACTTAGCTTTACCTGGGGCCATTGGTAGGGGTCCGACTATGTCCATTCCCCATTTTATGAAAGGCCACGGGTATAGGACCGAATGAAGTTGTTCTCTGGGCTGATGGATCATCGGTGCAAATCGTTGGCACTTATCAAATTTTTTGACAAATTCCTTAGTATCTTTTTCCATACTGTCCCAATAATATCTTGCTCTGATAATTTTGCGAATCTAAGACTCGGCGCCGGAGTGATTCCTACAAGTGCCTTCGTGGATTTTTCGTAGAACGTAATCGGTGTCCCCCGACCCCAAACATACCACCAATAGCCCATCGAATGTTCTCCAGTATAATGTTTCATCTTCATATAACGCGAAATAGGGCCCTCGATTCTTTGTGGTCTGATGGGAGTTTTCCACTCTTTAAATAGTCGATATATTTATTCCTCCAGTCCTACGTCAAACTTGTTGACTTTATCTCGATAGACGATGTCATCTTCTTCGACCGAGGATCCAGATTAGCAAGTGCATCGGCCTCACTATTTTGTTCTCGAGGCACGTGATCCAGAGTTGTCGCGACTCCAGTTCACCCTCCATGAACATGTCGTGAGGGCACCTAGTCCCTATGACTAGGTAAGCCTAACAATGCGGAAGATAAACCAAAATTTACGGAAGAAAATAAATAAAACTGAACTGGTAAAAATAAATAGGGTTTAAGGTGCCGCTCGGCACATACCACAACAATTCTCGAAGCTAACAAACTCCCAAAATCCGAAAACTCACAAATCACAAGCTAAGGGATACATAAGAGGCTCTGACTCAAGAATATCTATACAAAGGAGAAATACTGGAAGAACTATACTTATTACCGAAAAGCTGGAAACGGACTCCTCGGTCTGCGGATGTAACAGATATACCTTGAAATCTCTACCGATACGCCTCCTTCCAAGGCTGATAAAACTGAAAGGGAGTACCTGTATCTGCATAACAAAAATGTGCAGAAGAGTAGCATGAGCACACCACGGCGGTGCCCAGTAAGTATCAAAACTAACCTCGGTGGAGTAGTGACGAGGGACAGTCAAGGCACCTACCGGTCAATAAACAGTAAAATCTTAGGAATAATGGCAACGACATATAAATATGTAAAGACTGCATGAATGACCAAGAATGCTACAATTCAGAATAAGGGATAAATACAACAATTAACAATGAGAATATAATAAACTATGATACAAAACGACGGCAGAATCGCAACCCAAATCCTAAGGTCACAACACAGCAAGGGGAAAAACAAGTCGATAACTCATATCCTACAATGATGTTCACATAAGGTCTTATTTAACTCTTTCCACAATTTCACCAAGTCTCGGACATCCACAACTCGTAAAAGACCCAGCATCTGAAATCTAATAATTGGCATCCCGTGCCCCATTAATCTCATGGTCATGCTGACAACTAACTGGCCAACTAGGGCCACTCTCACAAATATAATGGATAATCGAGGACGTACCTCCATCCTTAACAAAACAGGAGGAGTTCACCTCTAATAGGAGTGTCCAATTACGTGTAGGCGTGTGCAAGTGTTTTAACAGGAATATTATACCAACTAGTAACATGAAAAAGCAGAACGGACCACATGTACGATGTTTCCTCACAACTCCCAAGCGGTAACACTCATACAGGTAAACAACCCAAAATCACAATATAAAGAAAATAGGAAATGCCTCAACAGGCCGTCACAACTCTATACAATAAATCCCTGACATAGCCCCCTTATTTCGCCACGTGTGCAATAAATAATAATATGATAGGCACCGCCTTATTTCATCACACGTGCATAACAATGTCCCACCTTATTCCGCCACATGCGCAACCCACATGTAAGCATATTACATATCCCACCTTATTACGCCGCATGTGCAAAACATCAATAACAATGATGGCACGACAAAGACCTCGTGCAACCCTTCAACAACAACCGCACGGCAGAAACCTCGTGCATCACAGTAGCAACAACCGTACGGCAAAGACCTCGTGCATTACAATCTCAACAACCGCACGTCAGAAACCTCGTGCATCACAATCTCAACAACCGCACGGCAGAAACCTCATGCATCACAATCTCAAGTACAACACAACAAATGACAACATATACAGGAACAAAGCAAGAGAATCAACTCAAGAAATTCCGTTCACCAAAAGACAGTACAACTAACTCACAAGGAATAACCGTAACAGGAAAATACTAAGCGCAATAAGAACAACTCAACAAGGGAGAAATAATACGAAACAATGATTCTATAATACTCAGTTCAACAATAAGGAAGCTAACATGAATCAAATAATTATAATTAAGAAAAAATATCAACTAAACATAGGATATCTAACTTCTTTCCAATTAAGGACAATTATTTACATGAGAGATAGAAATGATGCTTACCAAATAAGGACAAGCAGTTAAGAATGACAGTATGACTATAGAGGGGTAAATGTCCACAATTAAACAAGTAAAAATCAATTAGGCAACAAGAATAACCAAAAAGGGCAATAAATTCCAAGTAAATCATGTAGAGGTGAAACTAATAACATGGAACTCAATCGTATCAAGAAACAACTTCATGTTCGGTGATTATAAGGATCTAAGAGCCTAAAAGGGGCAATTTTTCACAAATAAATCTGAGCACGCACTCATCACCTCGCGTACAAGGAATACAATCAGCAAAGAAGACTCAAATCCTAAGGGGAAGTCCCCCACACAAGGTTAGGCAAGAAACTTACCTCGAACCGGCTAAAATCAACTAGCAACCACGTTCTTGTCACGAGTACTCGACTCCAAATGGCCCAAATCTATTCAATTAAATCACACATTGCAAATAACATCTCAAGCAACTGATTCTACTATTTAATTCAAAGCTAAAGCGCGAAATAAGGCAAAATGACCAAATTCCCCTCAGGCCAATGTCTCGGAATCGGATAATTTTTACATTTTCAGAACCCTTGTACTCTCACGAATCTAACCATATAAAAATCTCCCAAATCGGAGGTCAAACACCCCCTCAAAACTCAATAATTCGGTCTATAAAGTTCTACCAATTTTTCATTAAAAATGCGAAATTAAAGGATGAAATTAGGAGGAGACTCATGGAAATTGGTCTAAATCGAGTTAGAAGTACTTACCCAAGTTGCCCAGGTGAAAATCCCTTCAAAAATCACCAAGTACTGAGCTCTAGAAGTCAAAATGTGATAAAATGATGAAACCCTCGAATTTGGGATTAAATTATATCTTCCCAGTTAATTGTTCATCGCGATCGCGGAACAAGGATCGCGATCGCATAGAGGAAATTTGAGAAGGCCCAAAAATGAAGATCGCGAACGCGATGGTGAGAATGCGAACGCGGATAAGAGAAAAACAGTGCTTCGTGATCGCAAAAGTAGGTATGCGAACGCGATAGAGAAAAATATGGTGGCCCAGGATTTACTCATCGCGAACGCGTGGAACGACATGCGAACGCGGAGAAGGAAATGACAGGGCATCGCGGTCGCATGGCACTAAAAGCGAACGCGTAGAAGGGATTGGTCCTCCTCCAAAAATACTATATGCGAACGCGTGGAGGAGGACGTGATCGCGAAGAGCAAAAAAGGGTCTGCAACAGCTGATGGATTTTTCTGCAATTACACAACTCCAAAGTGCTCCGTTGAGCATCCGAAACACACTCGAGGCCCTCGGAACCTCAACCAACCCTACGGACGTAACCCAAACCATTATTCAAACTCGCACCAATCCTTAAACCACCTAAAACAACGCCGAAAACTCAAATTAATCAAATATTTAAGCCTAAGAACTTTAAATTTCATCAAAACACGCTTTCGATCAAAAACCTAACCAAAACACATCCAAATGACCGGAAATTTTGCACACACATCCCAAATGACACAACGGAGCTACTGCAACTTCCGGAATTCCATTCCGACCCTCGGATCAAAAACTCACTATCAGACCGGAAACTTCGAAAATTCAAATTTCGGCATTTCAAGCCTAAATTAGCTACGGACCTCTAAAACACATTTCGAACACGCTCCCAACCCCAAAATCACCTAACGGAGCTAACGAAACCATCGAATTTCCATTCCGAGGTCATCTTCACACAGTCCCGACTATGGACCACTTTCCAACACTAAAGCTCTCATTTAGGGACTAAGTGTCCCAAAACTCTCCGAAATCCCACACCGAACGTCACGGCAAACCAAAATAGCACAAATGAAATTAGGGGAAGCAGTTAATAGGGGATAGGGGTGTGAACTCTAAAAACGACCGGTCGGGTCGTTACAAGAGTTCACTCCTTGAAGCGGCGCAAAGTTATCTGCAGCTTATCCAAGTACCGTTGCATTCTATCCTCTCAAACTTTGAAACTTTTGTTTACTTGGTTTACTACTAATAGAGAATCGCATTTGGCTTCGACGACTTCTGCTCCCAATCGTTTAGCTAGCATGAGACCTGTAATCATGGCCTTATACTCGGCCTAATTGTTAGTCAATCTAGAAGTTTTTATAGATTGTCTAATGGTATCACCCGTGGGTGGCTTCAAGACAATGCCAAGCCCGGACTCTTTCACATTCGAGGCACCGTTTGTGAAAAGGGTCCATACCCCCGATGTTGTACCCGAACATAGAAGGAGTTCTTTCTCCACTTCGGGTATGAGGGTCGACGTAAAATAGGCCACGAAGTCAGCAAGGATTTGAGACTTGATAGCCGTCCGACATTTATATTCAATATCCTACTCGCTAAGTTCGATGGCCCATTTGGCCAATCGGCCAGATAGCTCAGGCTTATGCAAAACATTTCGAAGGGGGTAAGTGCTTAATACACATATAGGATGACATTGAAAATATGGTTTTAGGTTTGGAGATGTGCTTATCAATGCAAGTGCTAATTTTTCTAAGTGAGGGTATCTAGTTTCAGCATCTCCTAGAGTTTGGCTTACGTAATAAACAGGTAATTGTGTACCTTGCTCTTCTCGAACTAGTACCCCACTTACCGCTATCTCAGACACTGCCAAGTATAGGTAAAGTTTTTCATCTACCTTCGGGGAGTGGAGTAAAGGTGGGCTCGATAAGTATCACTTCAGTTCTTCCAAAGCTTGCTGACATTCCGGGGTCCATGCGAAATCCTTTTTCTTTTTGAGCAAGGAAAAGAACCTGTGACTTTGATCTGACGACCTCAAAATGAATCGACCCAAAGCAGTTATTCACCCTATTAGCCTTTGTACGAAATTTATGCTATCCACGATTGTGATATCCTCGATATCCTTAATCTTATTGGGGTTAATTTCAATACCCCAATTCGATACCATGAAGCCGAGGAACTTACCCAAGCCAACTCTGAAGGCGTATTTCTCTGGGTTAAGCTTCATGTTGAATTGCCTCAAAATTTTGAATGTTTCCTGCAAATGAACTAAATGGTCCTCTACGTACAGGGACTTAACCAACATATCATCAATATAAACTTCCATTGTTTTGCCTATTTGTTCTTCGAACATCTTGTTGACTAGGTGTTGATATGTAGCACCCGTATTTTTAAGCCCGAAGGGATTACGTTGTAACAATAAGTTCCAAATTTAGTAATAAACGAAGTCTTTTCCTGGTCCTCCAGGTTCATCTGAATTTAATTGTACCCGAAGTAGGCATCGAGAAAAGTTAGGGTCTCATGGTTAGCCGTGGCATCAATCATACGATCGATGTTTGGCAATGGGAAAGAATCTTTCGGATATGATTTGTTCAATTTCTTATAATCTACGCACATTCCAAGTTTGTTTCCTTTGAACTACAACTATGTTTGCTAACCACTCGGGGTACTTTACCTCCCAAAAAGAACCTATTTTAAGAAGTTTGGTTACTCATCTTTTCTGAAAGCATGTTTTACCTCGGACTGAGGCCTCCTTTTTTGCTTCACCGATTTGAACTTGGGGTCGGTGCTTAGCCGATGTGTGGTGATTTACAGTGGAATCCCTGTCATATCTAAATGGGACGAAGCAAAGGAATCCATATTATCAATAAGAAATTGAATGAGTTTTTTTTTGAGTTCGAGGGTCAATCCCGTTCCAAGGTATACCTTTTTCTCGGGCAAGTATTCGATCAAAATGACCTGGTCCAGTTCCTCGACAGTTGACTTGGTTGCATCGGACTCTTCGGGAATGATGAAGGTTCGAGGAGTAAGGAAATCCTCTTCTTCGTCTTCGATTACCTGTTGCTCCGACTCCATCGAGGTTGAGGTTGTGATTGCTATTTAGCCACTTGCTTACGTTGGTTCTCGATTTCTCCGAGGTCAAAGGCTCTAGTATCAGCACCACTTCCTCGATTGCAAACATCTTTTTTGTAGCATGTTGCTCTCCGTATACTGTTTTCACTCTCTCCTCTGTCGGGAATTTCATCACCTGGTAAAGAGTTTAAGGCACTGCCCTCATATTGTGTATCCACGATCTCCCGATGAGTGCATTATACCTCATATCACCTTCAGTGACATGGAATTTAGTATCTTGGATGGTCCCGACTACGTTTACTGGCAAGATAATCTCTCCATTTGTTGTTTTGCTTGCCATGTTGAAGCCATTTAGGACCTGGGATGCAGGTACAATCTGATCCTGTAGGCCAAGTTGTTCCACGACCCTTGATATGATTATGTTCACTGAGCTACTTGGATCCACTAAAACACGTTTAACTTGATTTTTATTTAAAAGGATAGAGATTACCATGGCGTTGTTGTCAGGCTGAGATATGCCTTCTTCTTCCTCGTCACTGAATGATAAGACATCCTCGGGCAGATAGCTCCGAGTCTGTTTTCTCTTGTGATCGACACCTTGATGCGTTTGAACACAGGTCTTTGTGGAATATCGGCACTGCCAACGAACATATGGATAACATGTTGTGGTTCTTCCTGCTCATTTTTTCTTGCATTTCTCTCCCTGAAGTGGTTAGGATCATGTGGAGACTGATTCCTCCATCTCCCATTCCTTGTGTTCTTTGGCTACAAGATTGGTCTTCCCTGCGTATATTTCCTTCGGGGTCCACGCCTAGACCTACATTCAAAGAAATGTGCGAACTAACATCAACTGATTCCACATTTAGCATTTCCCCTAGGTTTATTGGTGGTACGCCGACCCCTGCATTGTTGTTTTCTCCAAGACCTTCATTGTCATGAACATGTGCATTTTGTGAGCTAGACATGTTTTAACCTGAAAATAAAAAATTCTTGACAAGAAAAAGTGTGAAAATAACGTGTGTAATGGGAATCAATAAAGAAATAATCACTATTATCTTTAGACCCACGGAGGGCGCCAAATTATTTACCTCAAAAATACGAGTAACAATTAAATTTGATTTGTGCTTTTAAAGATATGTGATTTAGTTCAATATTAATTAACAGTCAAGAAATATGAAGTAGAAATGAAAGAAACAAGTGAATCAAAATTAATGTTACTCAGCAGTGGTGACCTCGAGCTTAGTGACCTCGAGGTAGGTTCAGAGCGATAAGAACAATTAAGCAAGAAAAGTAGAGTAAGAGTAGTTGAGCTAAAGGACAATTCTGAGGAACAGCAAGGGAGAAAAGTAGGATAATATATTCTTGCCAATGATGAGATGATGTTACAAATGATTGGGTCCCCTTTATATAATAGGGGAACCCTAAATAAGGTATATTTCTATTTACAGTAAGGAATATTCTTGATACAACTGCCTAACCGCCTAGTACGGGATCGTATAATCGTATTCCGGGATTCGCGCCATGATCTTGGGGATGTGGCAGTAATCTAGCCTATTCTGTTACAAGTCCATAATGGTACTATCTCGAGATCGAGCATACTCGGCGTCCATTGTACTTTGATCCTCGGATATTGCATCTTACCTTCGGGCTCGGATCTGATCCATCGAGCTCGAACTCGACCTTGCCCAAACTCGGGCTCAAGACGGACCCTCGAGCCTAAAAATTGGAGGCATCTGATTTTGACCGTATACAAACTCCTTCTCTATTCTATTTACGTCATTCGTTCTTCTCCTTGAACAAATGCTTTCTTAGTTTATATTTTTTTTTAAATAAAAGAAGAAGATATTTTAGTAATTTTAACATAAAAGTTATTTATCATAATTCTTTTATCAATCACATCAACTTCTTATCATCAATTTGAACATTTCAACACATAACTGTTCTTTTATAAAATACGTTTCAACAACAAAAAATGCATTCCAACACTTAATTCTTATCAACTACCTCGATAAGCTAAACCAAACGCTTTCCGGTAAGTAGTACCTATTAATTATGGCCGACGATTTTTTAAAATAAATATGTGATTTAGCTCAATACTAATTGATGATTTTTGGATGATACACTATATTCATGATACACAACCATTGAGAACCAAATTAAAGACAGTCACAAAAACACATTTAAATATCTCTAACAAGATTAGAGATAATAGAACTCTTATTCTCACTCTATGTCATATATATCACTGACAGAGTTCAGTTCTGCTTGATACATTATATATATACTCCCATACATCGTGCTGTCTTTTACTTCACCTTTGAGCAATCAGCTTTAGGGCTAATCTTGAATGGGATATTTTTGACGCCACATTTGCCGGGAAGGGCAGCAGCATTCTTAAAGTTGATACCACTAACACTTGACGCAGCGGTTTTCAAACACGAGCAAACGCTCCGGCGATCCGCCGTGGTCTTTGCGGCGCCGTAAAGGGATTTAATCCCCTTGCAGCATGTCGGCGGCACCTTGCCGCCGTTCATTACGTAGCTAAGGCACGGAATTAGGCTGTTGACCACCGTGCTACATGTGATTGCCGCTTCGGCGCGAGGTGGCGCCGCTGCTAATAACACCATGTAAAGAAGTAGCAGAGAAAGAGGTTTAACAAGCTTTCTCGAGATAGCCATTGGTATTTGATATTAGCATACGGAATGAAAACAACAAAAATGGATTAATAAATTATTAAATTGTTGGTCTCAAAAGGGAATGAAGCTCGTTGAAAGGGGATGTCCATTATATATAGGAGTGAAGATTGATTTCATAAAGAATCTTTACATTGGCAGATTTTGTTTAATTTTGCGGACAAAATTATGCTGAAATTATGATGTCAGGCATTATCATATTAGGAATAGTAATTTTTGAACTATTTAATACTTAAAATTTAATAAAATGCAATATGCAATATATAATTTAAAATATTATTTGATTTTAAGCTGGATAAACTTTTGTTTTTAATTTTAACGTTAACTCTCTCAATAATATTTTACAGAAGAATGACAATTTTATCATTTTACTTGTTTTTATCTAATTAGAGTTAATACTTAGCATTAATAAGAAGATAAAAAAATTCTTAGAATTGAGGTAGATAATGCTTTTTATTTAGTATAGGGTAATTAAATTAGAACTTTTGGAATTTACTACTATTAAAATTGAGAAGATGGTGTAGGCATTTTGACATTACTATTTAAATCAAAATAAATCTCACTCTCTATATGAACATAAATTTATTTTATTCCTAACAAACTATGTGCTAAGTGTTTGACCATGGGGAATCGGTAAGCAAAATTGAAAGGGTATGTTCTCCATCACCGAATGCAGGAGTACATTTTGAATAAAACTTGGCATTATAGCTACTGATGCGCAGAGACGGATCCACGTGGAGGGGCGTGGGGCACGTGCACTCATGCTCCCCTCCTTAGGTTGTGTATTACAGAGATATTTTTCGGATAAAGTACTTAATTTTTCACGTGGGAACCCATGGTCAAAAGAGCATTTGGTGCAGTGGTAGCTTTGTACACCATTGACCTCTAAGTTTAGTGTTCGAATCAATTTCCCTATCTCTGTCTCTCAACCATTTTTCTATTTCTTTTTCGTTCTTTTCTGTTCTGTTCAAATTCCATGCCCTATCTTTCTTTTCTTTTCCTTTTTTGTTATGCATTCTTTTGTTTTTGGGTTCACCCTTTGATATATCCTTGAATTAAATATTGAGTTTAATGCTTGTAACTATAAATAATGATGCTATTATTGATAGTTCTCCAAGATAAGTCTTAGAGAACCAAATCAAACGGTGGTCGGATAATGGTGCACCCATCCTCCTGAAATCCTGAATCCACCTCCGCTGATGCGAAGGAAAAAATAATACTAATAACAATAATAATAATAAATAATAAATAAATAAATAAATTGAAACAGAAGTTTCTGAAAGTAGTTACTTGCTTTCTACCACTAATTTGTGCTTCGAATTATTATGGCACCATGCTTTCACCTAATCCAACTCAGATTTAAAGATCAAGATGTCAATCATTTTAGAGAAATAGAAAAGTAGTTTCTAGTTCTAATATATTTTTTTCTCCTTATCAGCTCTTTTCCTTTTGCCTTTCTACATTGCGAGAGTTTACCACGCTATAAACAAAGGAAGTTTTTAAATTTAAATTCAACTATATTTTAGGACATAGTATTTGAGTTATTTCTTTAACTTTATATTCTTCATATATGACACTCTTTCTGTTTTGGTATATCTCACAGTGCTTGAAATTATTCTATGTTTGTTAACTTTTTAGAATTTTAATTCAGTAAACTATTTATCCTTTAATTTAAATATAATTTTTGCTGTCTTTTGGAGCGCTACCTTAATATTATCTTCCATCATCATTAACACATTATATAAATCAAATACTTTGTACCAAGCAAAACCCTTCACATAAAATTAAATAGATAGAATACTAATCAAGACGTCAATAAGTCAAATGTTTCATCATGAGATCCCCAGCAAAATAATAGTAAATTGGTCATAAGTGATAGTAGTAACTTTATTCATCATAACATCCCCACATTTGTGGTATACCTAACAGACCTGCAACTTGCATCACAAAGTTATTGGCAAAAATATTTTAGATATATACATATATTTTTAAAAGTGTTTCTTTCACATAATTACTACTAGCTAGTATTTAAAAGCTTGCTCGATAAATAAATAAATAAATGATTGTGCGCTTGATTTGAATGCTTAAAAACATTAAAACTATGCAATGCTTTAAAAGAAGTGATGAAATATTTCCAATAGGATACCGCATAACTTGCTTTTAATATGTGGAATAACTTAATGGTGGTACAGTGGCAAGTACACCATAATTTCCACCAACATACCATATTTTCAACTTTGGCGGTCATCAACAAAAGTAATATGTTATGAGAACTAAAGTTGGTGAGTTCCGTAAAATATTCATTCTCTGTGTATTGGAATGAAAGTGAAAGGAGAAGTACAAGATGGAAAGTGTCACAACCTAGAATTTTCAAATTCAGTATCGTGATGGCGCTTAATATTTTACTGGCTAGGCAAGCTAACGTTAGAACAATTTATTCATTGTTCAACATTTTAAATTAAATAATGAGAAAGAACTAAAATAACTGTAATAATCCAAAGTAAAGTGCAGAAGCTTTAACAACAAAAATATCTGATACAACCCTGGATACGGTGTTACAAGTGTATGAGCTACTAGAATGGTACAGATAAAGGTCTGAAATAAATATAAAGCTGTCTGAAGGAAAGTACACATCTAATTAAAAAGGAAAGGGGGCTCTATGAATTGCGCACGCTGAGAAGCATTACCTCAAGTCTCCACAAAGCTGACCAATACGAACGCGCTAATAACTGCCACTAGGATCGACTCCAAAATTTGCACAAGAAGTGCAGACTGTAGTATGAGTACAACTGACCCCATGTATGTTGTAAGTGTCGAGTCTAACCTCGACGAAGGAGTGACGAGGCTAAGGCAGGTCACTCACACTACTAACCTGTAACATAGTATATAATAAAGACATGAGAAGGAAATATGAAACAAAATAAGACAGTTACTAAATATAATAGCTAAAGCCTCAAGAAATAAATTAACCAGTGACGATCAGAATTACCAATCTTTAGATTTTCAAATGAAAATACCGAAAATCAACACAGCTCAAGGAAATAGAAATACATAAGTTATTGCGACGCGCAACCTGATACCAACATACAACACAATCCGTCCTTATTCCGCCACAACAATATCAACAATCATAAATAAATATATGTTGTGGCACACAACCCGATCCCACCATATAACAAAATCAATATCACAATTCACCCTTATTTCACTGTATCAGTCCACTCTTATTTCACCTGTTGCAATGTGCAACCTGATTCTATCGTATCAGTACAAATTCACCCTTATTCCTCTGTATCAATCCACCCTTATTTCACATATTGCGGCATGAAACCCAATCTCGCCATATCAGTACAAGTATTCAATGAGTGCAGTTAATCAATAGTTCAGCTCACAAGAATCTCTACGAATGATGAATACGAAACGGAACTAGAAAGAAAACCTTCTGCTAAATTAGGAATTCATATATATAATACTATACGGCAAGACAAGTCTAGTAAATAACAATTAAAAAGGTGCAATTAAGCCAATTAAGGAAAAAAGCATCGAGTCGTGTAAATATGAAAAGGTCTAACATTTTTAACATGAGCAGAAATGATTAACAAGTAGCAAATAAACCATGGAAGAAATTTAAAGCACATAACAGTTAAGGCATAGAAGAAAATAATTAAGGAAAAGTGAAAAATCAGGAAAAATAAGTAATTCGGCGTATAAGCACTTGTCACCTCACATATACGCAGGAACACATGAAATTCACATAGCACATAGTCCGAGGGTTCCTAGTTCCCTCAAATCAAGGTTAAACTCAACACTTACCTAACTCTGCAATCAACTCAGAACTCTACCGAGGTCTTTCCCCTAGAATTCGCCTCCAAACCACTTGTATCTAATCACAATTGACTTAATAATATCAAATATTGCTAAATGAATCAATTATAATGCATGAATTTAGGATTCTCATACTTTCCCCCCCAAAAAGTCAAAAATCGACCATGGCCCCGCTTGGTCCAAACCCGAAATTTGGACCAAAACCCGATTACCCATTCACCTCTGAGTCCGGTTATGTAATTTATTTCAATATCCAACCCCAATTTGAGTTCTAAATTTTAATTTGACAAAAATCCCTAATTATACCCAAAATTCCCAATTTCTACTATGAAAATCCTAAATTTTAGGTGAAAATCTTATGAAATGTAATGTGTAATTGAAAGAAAGTGGGTTTGAATCTCTTACCAAGAAATTGGGGAAGCAGAGCTCTTGGGAAAATTGTCTCTAGGATTTTCTAGTTTTGAAAATTTGAAAGAATGAATAAAATCCCATTTTTTGGGACTTTATTAATCACCGGCGTCAAGTGTTCATCGCGTTCGCGTGAACCCTGATGCGTTCGCGAAGAGAAGGAGCCTTAATGGCTTACGCGGTCGTGAGAGGTTACACGCGTTCGCGAAGGTTTAGCCCTCCTAAACTCCGCGTTCGCGAGACTGGGCTTGCGTTCGCATAGTGTAACCTTAAATCCCCCAGCGCAACCTCACAAAGCTATGTGTTTGTTGACTAGCCGCATTCACAAAGAGCAGGCCCCCCAATGCTCCGTGTTCGCGACCAAGGTCTAGCATTCGTATAGGCTTATTCCCTCCCCACCCTAAATCACTCTTCGCGATCACATGAGTAACTTCGGGATAGTGAAGAAGAAAGTACCAGAAACCAGCAGAAGTTCAAAAAGCCAAATTTTTCTAAGTTTAAACCATTTGTAGCCTATCTGAAATTCACCTGAGCCCTCGAGGCTCCAAATAAAATATGCAAACAAGTCCAAAAATCTCATACGAACTCGCTCGCGCGATCAAAATACCACAATAATGCATAGAACTACGAATTAGACACTAAATCAAATAAAAATTTCAAGAAAACTTTAAAAATTTTATTTTAATAACCGGACGTCCGAATCATGTCAATCCAACTCAGTTTCTCACCAAATTTGGCAAACAGGTCATAAATATAGTAATGGACCGATACTAAATTTCGGAACCAAGATACGAATCCGGTATCAACAAAGTTAAACAATGGTCAAACTTTTAAATTCATTAACCCTTTAAAATTCTCGACAAAAAGCGATAACTCGAGCTAGGGACCTCCGAAATCTATTTCGGGCATTCGCTCATGTCCCAAATCACGATACGGACCCACAAGGACTATCAAAACACATATTTGGATATGTTTGCTCAAAACGTTGACCGAAGTCACTCAAATGGATTTTTAAGGCATAATTTTATACTTTAGCAATTTTAACATAAAATCCTTCCAAAAAGAGACACCGAATGCACACGCTAATCGAAGAAGGCAAAAATAAAGTATTTGAGATTTTGAAATACAGAATTAAAGCTTAAAACTCTAGATGACCTATGGGGTCATCACATAAAGTAAGCCAAAAGGGAGAAAGAAAAGTTTGAAGGGTTGATATCGTCCAAATTTAGTTCGATATGAGATTTACACAATTAGTTGCAATATTAATTCTATATCTCTCGATTTCTTTGGAATATTTGAATATTAAAAATATAAAAAAAAAATTACATATCTCATGAGTTAGCTATGTCCTATGTGGATATTGGACTTCAGTAGTCCCTTAAAGAGGGCGAATAGCCACTTTTAGTCCGCTTGTTAACATTTAGCCATAATCTCAAAACTAATAGTAAAAAATTTAGCCACTCTTTAACACAGGAATAAAATTTGTACAAAATATTCTTGCTAGGTTATTTTACTCAAGTTTCTTTACCACATTAAAAAGTGGTTGTTTTTCATTTACATTTCACATAATGGCTAAATATTAAAATCAATTCAGAAAGTGGCTAGCCTAAACAATGTTTACCCTAAAGTGTTGCTGGATCATATCTCCAAGAGGCTCTATAATCGGGCGATGTGCACAAATAGCCATTAAGAGCACATGCCTTTACTTTAAAGCCAGTGTTTTAAATGTCTTTAGTCTTTAGCCACTGGTTTAATAAATTTTTACCTGACTGGACAAAAATACCCTTCTATTATAACTTATACCTACGCTTTTATTAACGATCAGCAGCAGCAGCAGCACGTAACTAACTTCAGCAACAACAGAGATTGTGATCGTCGAATTTCAAATTATAGAATTGCAGAAGCTTCTCTTCCGATTTGAAATGATAGAATTCAACTTTCTCATCCAAAAATCGGCATACATTTACAGTAAGTTGTGCTTTTGTGTGTTCAATTTATTTTTATTTCGTTACTGGGAATTTGATGCTAGGAATTTGATTTTGTTTTTTGAATTTCTGGATTGATAAGGTTAAGGACATCGCGTCATGTGATAATTCTATACAAATTGAGCACATAATGTTAAGGATTTGGTGTCCTTAACATGACCGTTGTTACTAATATTAAGGACATAGTGTCCTAATTTTGCAAATTAAATTGAAAAAGTTAAGTACACAGTGTCATTAACTTTTTTGATGTTCTTCTGAATATTAAGGACATACTGTCATAGTTTTACAAATTATTTTGAAAAAGTTAAGGACACTTGGTCCTGAAGTTTGAGTTTCAAGTTGAAAAGTTAAGGACACTTGGTCCTAAACTTTGACTTACATGTTCAAAAGTTATGGACACTTAGTCCTTAACTTAGATTTACAAGTTAAAAAGCTAAGGACAGACAGTCCTTAACTTCAAGCTTCAAGTTCAAAAGTTAAGGACACTTGGTCCTTAAATTTGAATTCCAAGTTCAAAAGTTAAGGACACTTGGTCCTTTACTTACATTTTCAAGTTCATAACTTAAGGACACTTGGTCCTAAACTTTAAGTTTCAATTTCATAAGTTAAGGATATTTGCTCCTAAACTTTGAGTTCCAAGTTAAAAAATTAAGGAAACTTCATCTTGAAGTTAAGGACACTTGGTCCTGAAGTTAAGGACCCTTTGAATTCCAAGCTCAAAAGTTAAGGACACTTGGTCTTGAACTTACAGTACAAGCTCTTAATTATACAAGGATTGCTCTATAAAATATGTCCTGAGTTTCCTATTCTCTTGACTTGCAGGATGCAAACAATAAGTATTATAGTTGCTTTTAATGGTAGGTGGAGTAAATACTATAAGTATCTTGATCATCAAACAAAGCTTGTTCTAGTACCTGAGTCAATGTGGTTTGAAGATTTTCTTAAACAAATCTTTGAAGTTATTGAATTGGATAGAGACAAGTTTGAAGCAGTGACATGGTTTGATATCAACCTTGGAACAAGAAAGGGAATGCTTGTATCCAAAGATTTAGATCTTCACACATGTATAGAGTTACTAAAAAGTCATTCTCTCTTCAAGGGTTGTCGTTACATTGTTGATATTCCGAAAAGAGTTTTTGGATCAACAAGCACCTTTGAACATGTCAACAGAGAAACTCAACATGACAATCAAAACAAATGCCAACAGATAATGGAAATAGATATTGTTAAAGCTCAACCAATAACTGAAGAGGTTGTTCAAACATTTGATTCTATTCAAGTAGAAGGACAAAGCATTATATAGATTGACAACGAACAAGCTTTGGGTATTCAAGTCTTAGAGAGTGCACCAGTAATCGAAGAATTTGCTGAAAAAACCTCTACTCAACCAACTAGATGAAGGTCAAATTTGAAACAAAAAGAATCCCCAACTACGATATTAAGCGAAAATGCTTCGTTGGATGAAATAAAAGTGTGATCAATATTTGACAAAAAGAAGAGTATAATTAACTGTTTTTCAAATATAGCAATTTAAGGAAAGGTTGTTAGATCAAGCTCATCAAGATATTCGTTGAAATGCAATGATGATAGGTGTGGGTGGTGTGTGCGTATTTTCAGAATTAATGATTCAACACTGTTCAAGATAGTAAAGATTGAGAAAAATCATGACTGCTCTGTTAACACTATGAAAGCTGATAAAAGGCATGCAACTTCAAAGTTGATTAGTGGTTACATTATCGACAATCTTCGATACCCAAGGTTTGAAGTTACACCAGATTTTATCATGGCAGAAATGCAAAAATTTCATGGACTAGACATTGGGTATCACATGGTGTGGCGTGCTATTCAATGTGCTTCCGCTTTAATAAGAGGAACTCCTGAAGAGAATTATGAATTATTATCTTTATACTTGTATATGATGAGAAGTAAAAACCTGAGAACATATACCAACAAATATAGACGACAACAATACGAAAATAATCAAAAACGATTTTATTAGTCTATTTTATAAACATTAGGTAACCAGTTAAAAAGTTAAGGACGTGTTGTCCTTAACTTTCATGTGTGCAGTCAAAAAGTTAAGGACACTTGGTCGTTAACTTAGAATTGTAAATTATAAAATTAAGGACATGGTGACCTTAACTTTTGACCTTGTTAGTCTAAGTTAAGGACTCCATGTCCTTAACTTTTTAGCTTGTAAACCTAAGTTAAGGACTGCATGTCCTTAACTTTATAACTTGTCACTCTAAGTTAAGGACTACATGTTCAAAAGTTAAGGATATGCAGTCCTTAAGTTTAACTTATAGGTTCAAAAGTTAAGGACACTTGGTCGTTAACTTAGAATTGTAAATTATAAAATTAAGGACATGGTGACCTTAACTTTTGACCTTGTTAGTCTAAGTTAAGGACTCCATGTCCTTAACTTTTTAGCTTGTAAACCTAAGTTAAGGACTGCATGTCCTTAACTTTATAACTTGTCACTCTAAGTTAAGGACTACATGTTCAAAAGTTAAGGATATGCAGTCCTTAAGTTTAACTTATAGGTTCAAAAGTTAAGGACAGACAGTCCTTAACTTTGACTTATAGGTTCAAAAGTTAAAGACAGGCACTCCTTAAGTTTGAGTTCAAAGTTCAAAAGTTAAGGACATGCAGTCTTTAACTTTGACTTACAAGTTCAAAAATTAAGGACAAACAGTCCTTAACTTTGAGTTCAAAGTTCAAAAGTTAAGGACAGGCAGACCTTAACTTTGACATACAAGTTCAAGAGTTAAGGACAGTCAGTCCTTAAGTTTGAGTCAAAGTTCAAAAGTTAAGGACAGGCAGTCCTTAGCTTTGACTTACAGGTTCAAAAGTTAAGGACAGACGGTCCTTAACTTTGACTTACAGGTTCAAAAGTTAAAGGGGCAGTCCTTAAGTTTGAGTTAAAAGTTCAAAAGTTAAGTACGTGCAGTCCTTAACTTTGACTTACAAGTTGAAAAGGTAAGGACACTTGGTCCTTAACTTACAGTTCCAAGTACAAAAAATAAAGACATTGTAAGATCCCGTACATTTGAACTAGATGTGGATATATTAAATGGGTATTAATTTGATATTTTAGACATATGAAGTCCTAGCTGTATGAGTATGGGTAAAAATAGTTATTTTAGAATCAAGACAGAGAGTGAGGTGTATAAGATTCGACAAAATCGACAAAATTTACAGAAGGTCTATCCTCTATCAAGTTTTAGTGAATATGTGTAAGGAAATTGAGAAATTCAAAGCATGAAAGTTGTATGCATTTGAAATAGCTTTCCAACGATATATTTCGGAGCCCAAACGGAACTCTTTGAAAAACATTATGCCTGTTTTACAGAACAGTGCATAACTACCGCGTTCGGCCGCGTTTGACCGCGACCGCGGTCGTGAGGAAGTGCTCCAGTGATTTACCATGGTTGGGACCGTGGTCAGGACTAGGGAGACACGGTGGCCGACTTGGGAGGTTTTTTTAATTCTTATTTTGTCCCCCACAACCCCAAAACATAAAAACTTGCTCTAGAAAGGAAAGCTCTCAAAAACCTAACTCTTTAAGGGTCCCCCTACCATCCAAAGTAAGTTCTAATGGTGATTCTAAGTTTATTTTAATTTCCCAACATCTTATTAACATGGGTAAATCCTCTAAATTATTAGATATTCGATTGGGGCATCATAGTTGAGAGAAGAAACCCTAGAACTCGAGTTCAAGAAGATTGAACATCAAAAAGATAATTTCTTCACCCTCTAATTGGTTCTATCATTGAATTAATAATTATAGACTCTAGTTCAAGAGATATGAGTTGATGGGTTTGATAGAAAAGCATGAACGGTTATAGGTTTGGGTTATTGATTGTTGATTGTTGGTTAAAAGTGTTGTTTACCTTATGGGTGATAAAGAATGATATTGATTATAACTATTTGAGACTTTAGAATTTATCTAGAAGCAAGAGAATGGATTATTGGGGTGTAGAAATATCATTAATAAGGACTATGAAGCTTTACGCCACCAAGTGTTTGAGAAAATGCCTAAGTAACCAAAACATGAGTATTATTGCTAATTTGGAATCCCTTTGACTGGTATTGATATAGATTAAAGTTGAAAGGGTTTGTGAATGTTTTATTACACTCAAGAGCAGGAAGTTAAGGTATGTGAGGCTAACTCTCCATATTTGGGGATTTTAATGATTCTCCCTACACCACGTTTCTTTTACGACGTTACCAATTGCCTCATAAATATAGTTACGCCTAGTTCCTTGAATAGTTGTAGAACTTCTATCTCTAGCTTCATAACTCGTTCACACTTTCATTCTGAACGTTGTGAGCTCAGTGCGTATTCAATATGGACTTGGGTTTGATGCCCTCGAGTCTTAGTATAGATTACTCAGTATTGCATAAACAGTTGAAGTTTCAGTGTTCATAATCAGTTCAAGAATACATGTCTTAGTCTAGTCCTATTCAGTATTCCAATATTATGTAACTCAGTGTGATCCAGTATTCCAGTATCATGTAAATAAGTGTGATTCAGTATTTTACTATCATGTATCGCAGTTGATTCTCAGTTCCTAAATGTTGAACACCTGTAATTGGGCCTGAGGCCGCAGTTTATGCTTTATGCATGTTTGGGCCTGAGGCCGTAGTTTATGCTTTATGCATTTTTGGGCCTGAGGCCGTAGTTTATGCTTTATGCATTTTTGGGCCTGAGGCCGTAGTTATGTATACATATATATTGGGCCTGAGGCCGTAGCTTGTGCACATATATATTGGGCCTGAGGCCGTAGCTTGTGCACATATATATTGGGCCCGAGGATGTAGCTTATTCAGATAAACAAGTTATTCATCATTCAGAAGGGGGAGTATCATCCTTACTTCCTTTATCATTTTAGATGTCAGTTATCAGTTATCAATTTAGTTACAAGTTATCAGTTCAGTTATCAGTTATCATTTCAAATTCAGTTTCAATAATTATCATTTTAGTTATCAATTATCAATTCTCAGTTATCATCTTAGTTTTAGTTTCAGCATTTTTATTTCTTTCTTTTAGTTGCTTTACATACCAGTGCAATTCAAATGTACTGACGTCCCTTTTGCCCGGGGACTGCATCTCACGATGCAGGTAATGATTTATAGGTTGATGATTTAGAGTGCTAGGATTCTCGTACCAGCTATATGGTGATTCCCAGTTCTTCTAGGGAATTATCATTACCTTACAATCTTCAGAATTTTCAGACAGTCGGTGTTTTTAGTACTTCATTAGAGGCTTCATAGACTAGAGTAATAGTTAGTGTAGACATGTGATTTTTTACCCTCCCCAAGAATTTTCACATTTTTAGCGTAAAATATTTAGTTTAGGTCTAATATAGCTATTTCAGCTAATTTTGACTATTTTTTACTTTATTCCGTCACAAAATGAAAAAATTAAAAAAAAAGATATATAAATTTTAATTTATGTATTTCTCATAAACTTGAAAAAATATAAAAAATAGTAACTTATTTTTAATCCTTATATAATTTCGAAAATTACAAAAAAAATTAGTTTTATTAATATTTTAGCCATTTTAATTTTTTAAAAATACAAAAATAGTACTTTATATTTTTATCTTTATATAAAACGAAAATTACAAAAAAAAATCATAGTTTTGTTTTAATTGTTAGTCTCATTTTAATAGTTATTTTGCTTATGTAGGATTAATTAAATAAAATCGTGTTTTCACTCTCGGTTCCGGGCAAAGAATAATATTCGGGTTCAAACGACCCATTATTTTGCCTAAAATTCGGACCTAACCCATAACAATTCAAACCATCCACACCCTACACATAACACAAGACCATGGGGAGACACCTTTACTCATTTTAAGGAAGAAAACATGGAGAACAAAACATGGATTAGTGGGGTTTTAAAGGGGGATTTGGACTAACCTTTTTTGGAAGAGCTTAAGTCTTAATTTTTCATATATACACGGTCAGAAACGTGAAGGAAGGGGGAGATATAAGTGAGATAACGAAAAATTCTGGAAGAGGAACGAGTGGAGAGATCTATATACACTCTGTATACACTGAATATACAGAAAAATATACACTAAAAAAAGAAGAAAAATTTCGTAGCTCCCCATTCTGCAAGGGAAGTTAAAAAGGGGGCGAGAGAGTGATCTGGGGATGTTTTAGAGAGTGTATAGAAAAAAAAAAGGGGACCTGGGAGACAGGGTATATACTTGATATACATTCCGTATACACAGGATATACAGGGGCAGTGAGGGACAACCCTCTTGATGGTTCTTATTCTTCTCCATTTTAAAAAAACCATTCCCCGTCCTCTCCTAATACCCAGCAAAAATAGTCCAAAATCAGCTCGAAAAATAGCCGAAAACAACCTCGAAATCAACCGATGTTCAGCGGTTCCGAGGTAGAAGTTCGTCGTCGAGGTTCCATCGCAGTTCCAACGCAATAGATGTTAATCACAAGTAGGTCATCTCTGCCCCATGTCCCTCGTATTTTCCTTTGGTAATATGTATATGAGATGTTGAAATACAATGCTAGTTCATGCTTTGTTGAATTTGTAATTGTGTGCAAATAATTGAATTAATAGTTCCATGTTTGGTATGGATTTCATTTTTGGGCAGCCTCATTAAATCACAATGTTTTGCACTTTGTTCTAGTATCTTCGTTAATTGGATGGTCCACATATTTTGCTTTAAAAAAAATGTGCTTCTAATAAAAGACTCGAAATTTAAAAGTAGTAATCCTTAAATAATGATTAATTAACTAGTTTTTTTTGTTTATTATTAGAGACAAAAAATCAAAAAAATAAAAATCGTAGTTTACTTTAGGACGATCCTTTTAAAATAAATGAGACGAGCCTCGCCAAATAAAATGTGAAATGCGGGGCCCTCATAAATGTATATATTAAAATTGCTTACACTTCGGGATGGGCC
>MU743841.1:5017-27204 GCA_026770625.1 Nicotiana glauca | reverse complement strand
GCGGACTGTTAAATAGAGTCAAACCTTTCCTCGATTCGGGATTCAATCGGTGACTTGGGACACCATAAATCTCCCAAGTGGCGACTCTGAATCTCTTAATAAACGAATCCCATTTCGATTGTCCTTTAATTGGAAAAACTCTCTTTACCACGCCCCCTCGAGGGGTGCGGTAGCGCAAAAAGGAGTTGTGATAGTTAGATAGAGTCGCAAGCTTTTCATATTAAGTTATGTTGGCTACAAATATGTTTCAGAATTATATTAGTATTTCTGCACTTTGATTTATATCATCCAAACTTTCAGTACATCAGCATGTGTTAGTTTATCTTCCCCATTCAGTAAGTTATGATATCACATGTTGATTCAGATAGCCAGTTGGTTTCTCGGTCACATGTAGTCAGGCACCGAGTGTCGTGTTACGTCCAGGCCGAGGTTCAGGGCGTGACAAAGCTTGGTATTAGAGCACTAGGTTCAAGAGTCTTAGGGAGTCTATGAAGCCGTGTCAAGTGGAGTTTCCTTTATATGTGTGTGGCGGCCACTCATATAAATTGTTAACTACCAATAAATCCAGGATTGTATCACTTCTTTCTACTCTAGATCGTTCCATGAAGCTTATAAAAAAGGTAACCTTCTCTTCCTATCGAATTCCAAACGTATTGGATGCCCAAGCGACGTGCAGGAGAAACGTAAGGTTCTAGAGAGGATAATTGCCCATTGGGGGTATAATCATGGAGTACAGGTTGGTACATATGAGATTTTAGAGGATGTTAAATGTGGGATGCAATGGATAGTAGTACATATTAGAGCATAACCTTATCAGAAAGTACAAAAGCAGTTATCATGTATTATGGTTATCAGTTTTACTCAACTACCAATTATATAGTCTTTCAGTTAGCATGTTTATGGTTATTCGGTATGCCAGTTATTAGTTATTCAGTTACCAGATCTCCAATTTTCAGTGTATCAAAATTCTTATGACTGGTGAGTATACAGTGATACATATGGATGCTCAAAGAAAATGTAAGTAACAATGATTATAGAAAAATCTTCGCATGTTTTAGGGATTAAGATCCAAGACTCACTAGATGGTGCATGAAATGATTTATCAGATATGTATGACAGTGTATCTGTATGTCAGACCACACTATGTATCAGGTTAAGAATTCAACCGCATCGGGCATAGAATTGATCACTATAGTTTTGGACAGAAAAGAGCCTAAGGAAAATATATCTAAGAATAATATGATGTACGAAATGATAACCAAGAGCAGGGAACATTGAAATTTAGGGAATGATTTTAGGTTTTTTAGATTTATACAAATCAAAACTAGAAGTACCACGATAGTAAGCTACTATAATAAGTGGCTATTATTGTGAGATAAAAGGTATGACAGTTCCCCTTCAAGTGATGTGAATATGTGTTTAGGTCGAAGGTTTATAGTCTGAATTGATTTTGAAGTATATAGAAAGTTTGGGGGTTAGATATACCGATTTCGTTTAATATATATGAAATTTCCCTAAGTGTGATATATGTACATAGTTCAAAAAAAAGAAGGATAGTATATGACCTCACAATAGGGTCAGATGATGAGGGAAGTTAGAATAAACTTATGCTTCATTTTAGTTATTCAAAGTAGAACATGAACATATGACGCTAGCAGGTGGTTAGTAACAAAATAGTGAGTATGTTTGAGTAGATACAATGAATTAGCATTTTCAGCAGAGCTAGTAGAGGTACAATTTGAATTACTTAGCCAGGTTAACTCTAGTGAGTGGATGATGGTTTGAAATACCGAACGCTTGTTAGAACTTTAAGATTTTAAGATAAACCTGAAGCACAGTGACAGTGGGGGAAGAAAATCATCCTGGTAGTGAGAGAGCAAACTACAGAAGAATAGCCTTTAAGAATTATTGAAAAGGGATCTCCCCAAAATTGACAGTGTGAGCAGAGTATGTGTATGATAGTTATGAATACACTAGATTTCCGTTAAGTGAATAATTTGGGTTTTTCCTAGTAAGAAGAATTGCTCAGAAGTAAGTCAGAAGGTGAGTATTCATTAACATGAAGTGCAAAGAATTTTTAAGGATAAGAAAAGTTATTTGGATCCCAACAAAAAGAGAAGGATCCGAAAGTATAAGACCTTTGGTCTAAGGGGGAGATATGAAAATCAATAGTAAATCTAGTTGGAGATTTCAAACCCGCATAGTTAGCATGTGATAAATATAAAATAAAATAAAAAGAGGGAGAGAGAGAGAACTATAAAAATCATGCCCAGTTATATATTACGAGGGTAGTGCCATCGCATGAGACTCTAATCTTCAGAGTATAGATTTAGCTCACAACAATTCTATAAGTGTTTTCAGGAAATGCTTAAGAAGATAATCAAGTGTAGGAAGTATAAATCATCATGGAGGTAGATAAGAGAACTCTAGTGAAAGAAATTCACTGCTTAGCCTAGCTAGGAGTTTAATTTGCGTAATCCAAAGATAGTAGAGTTATTGTCTAGAATATGACTTGTTTCCCCTTAGCAGCCATAGAGAAGGAGAAACAATTTGATGACCCCTACGTGGTGCAGTTGAAAGAGGAGATTCACAATTATAAGACGATGGCTTTTGAATAAGGGGGAGATGATAGTACTTTGAGATACCACGACAGATTGTGTGTTCCAGACATAGATGGACTTAAAAGGGGAAGATCCTGCTAGAATCCTAGAATTTTAGGTATTGTATTTACTCAAGTACCACAAATATGTATCATGGTCTTAAGGAGGTTTATTTTTGGACCAACATGAGAAATAACGTCACAGACCTTGTGGCCAAATTGTCTAAAATGTTAGCAAGTGAAAGTCGGGCAGCAGAAAGCCTAGTATTTTATCACAGAATACACACATTTTGAGTGGAGATGGTAATATGAAATTTATGATAGGTTTCTCATTCTAAAAGCATGATTTGATTAGATGATTTTAAATCAACTTACCAAGTTAGCACACTTCTTGCCAGTAAAAACTACAGATTGAGGAGAAGATTATACCAAGTTGTACATTCAAGAAATCGTTTGATTGCATGGGACCCCGTTTTCCGTTATTCTGGACTGTGATGCTCAGTTTAAAATGAACTTTTAGAAGTTCTTTCAGAAAGGATTAGGCACAAGGTTTTCATCCTCAGAAAAATAGCTAGGCAGAGCGCATTATTCAGACAGTTGAGGATATGTTCTTGATGGTAAAACTAATTGGGATGATCATATACCTCTCATAGAGTTTTCTAATAATAACACCTACCATTCTAGTATCAATATGGCACCACACGAGACTCTGTATGGACGAAGGTGTAGATCGCCAATTAGTTGGTTCAAAGTTGGTGAAGAGGAGTTGTTGAGAATAAATTTGGTCTATCAAACTATAGAGAAAGTTAAGTTGATTCAAGAGCATTCGAAGATCACTTAGAGCCGCCAAAAGTCCTATTTGAGCATGCGGCATAGAGACCTAGAGTTTCAAATTGATGATTGGGTGTTTCTGAAAGTTTCGCTTATGCAAGGCGTTATGAGATTTGGGAAGAAGGGGAAGCATAATCCTTGCTATATTGGACCATATAGAATCTTGTGAAAGATTGGTCAATTAGTTTATGAGTTGTAGTTGCCACCAGAATTAGCAGTGGTACAACCAGTATTTCACATGTCATATTATAACATTCAAGTTTCCACTACTCAGATACTCATGTCATTTCAGTACTCCGATACTCATGTCAATTTAGTACTCAGATACTCATGTCAGTTCAATATTCAGCTACTTATGTGAGTCCAATACTTAGATATTCATGCCAACTTAGTACTCAGATATTGATGTTAGTTCAATACTCAATTATTCGTGCCAATTCAATATTTAGATATCCATGTTAGTTTAGTATTCACATATCTATGGCAGACCAATATTCAGTCAATGCAGTAGTCATTCAGTTCAGTATCTCAACAGTTAAGTAATCATGTATTCATTATGTTTAGTATGCAAGTGTTAATGAAAGTTCATGTTTCCACCAGACCCGTTTAAGGTTCGAATTTAGCGGAAGTTGTAGTCAGTACAATCATTCGAGGACGAATGATCCCAAGGGGGAGATAATGTAACATCCCGTACATTTGAACTAGGTGTGGATATATTAAATGGGTATTAATTTGATACTATATACATATGAAGTCCTATCAGGATGAGTATGGGTAAAAATAGTTATTTTGGAATCAAGACGGAGAGTGAGGTGTATAAGATTCGAAAAAATTGACTAAGTTTGCAGAAGGTATGTCTTCCAGTAAGGTTTAGTGAACATTTGTAAGGAATTTGGGAAAACTCCAATCATGAAAGTTGTAGGATTTTGAAATAAATTTCCAACGATATACTGTGTAGCCTAAACGGAGCTCTGTGCAAAAGGTTAAACCGTTTTACATAACAATGCAGAACCATCGCGTTCGGCCACGTTTGACCGCGACCACGGTTATGAGGCAGTGCTCCAATGATTTACCACGGTCAGGCCTACTGGGACGCAGTGGCTTAATTGGGAAGTCATTTTTTAGCCCTATTTTGTCCCCCACAGCCCTAAAATATAAAAACTTGCTCTAGAAAGCAAAGCTCTCAAAAACCTAACTCTTTAAGGGTCCTTCCACCATCCAAGGTAAGTTCTAATGGTGATTCTAGGTTTATTTTAATTTTCCAACATCTTATTAACAAGGGTAAACCCTCCAAAACATTAGATATTCGATTTGGGCATCATTGTTGAGAGAAGAAACTCTAGAACTCGAATTCAAGAAGATTGAACTTAAAAAAGGTAATATCTTCACCATCTAATTGATTCTATCATTGAATTAATTATTATAGACTCTAGTTCATGAGATATGAGTTGATGGGTTTGATAGACAAGCATGAACGGTTATAGGTTTGGGTTATTGATTGTTGATTGTTGGTTAAGGGTGTTGTTTACCTTATGGGTGATAAAGAATGATGTTAATTATAACTATTTGAGACTTTAGAATTTATCTAGAAGCAAGAGAATGGATAATTGGGTGAAGAAATACCATTCATAAGGACTATGAAGCTTTATGCTACCAAGTGTTTGAGAAAATGCCTAAGTAACCAAAACATGAGTATTATTATTAATTTAGAATCCATTTGACTTGTATTGATATAGATTAAACTTGAAAGGGTTGGCGAATGTTGTATTACACTCAAGAGCAGGAAGTTAAGGTATGTAAGGCTAACTCTCCATGTTTGGGAATTGTATGATTCTCCCTACACTATTTTTCTTTAATGATATTACCAATTGCCTCAGAAATATAGTTAAGCCTAATTCCTTGAATAGTTGTAGAACTTCTATTCTCTAGCTTCATAACTCGTTCACCACTTTCATTCTGAACATTGTGAGCTCCGTGCGTATTCAATATGGACTTGGGTTTGATGCCCCCGAGTCTTAGTATAGATTACTCAGTATGCCACAAACAGTTGAAGTTTCAGTATTCATAATCACTTCAAGAATACATGTCTCATTATAGTCCTATTCAATATTCCAGTATTATGTAACTTAGTGTGAACCAGTATTCCAGTATCATGTAATTTAGTGTGATTCAGTATTTCACTATCATGTATTACCGATTGATTCTTAGTTCCTGAAGGTTGAACACCTGTATTTGGGCATGAGGCTGTAGTTTATATGAATTATGCATACTTGGGCCTGAGGCAGTAGTTTATGCTTTATGCATGTTTGGGCCTGAGTCTGTAGTTCATGCTTTATGCATTTTTGGTCCTGAGGCCGTAGTTATGTATACATATACTTGGGTTTGAGGTTGTAGCTTGTGCACATATATATTGGGCCCGAGGCTGTAGCTTATTCAATTAAACAGGTTGTTCATCATTCAGAAGAGGGAGTATTCATATCCTTACTTCCTTTATCACTTTAGTTATCAGTTATCACCTATCAGTTTAGTTACAAGTTATCAATTCAATTATCAGTTATCAGTTATCATTTCAGTTTCAGTTTCAATAGTTATCCTTTTAGTTATCAATTATCAATTCTCAGTTATCAGCATAGTTTCAGTTTCAGCATTTTTAATTCTTTCTTTCAGTTGCTTTACATACCAGTGCAATTCAAATGCACCGACGTCCCTTTTGCCCGGGGCTTGCATCTCATGATGCAGGTAATGATTTACAGGTTGATGATTTAGAGCGCTAGGATTCTTGTACTAGCTATTTGGTGATCCCTAGTTCTTCCGGGGCATTATCATTACCTTACAGTCTTTAGTATTTTCAGACAGTCAGTGTTTTTAGTACTTCATTAGAGGCTTCATCGACTAGAGCAATAGTTAGACAGAGTCGCAGGATTATCATATTAAGTTATGTTGGCTACAAATATGTTTCAGAATTGTATTAGTATTTCCGTACTTTGATTTATATCATCTAGACTTTCAGTATATCAGCATATGTTAGTTTATCTTCCGCATTCAGTATGTTATGATATCACATGTTGATTTAGCCAGCCAATTAGTTTGCTCGGTCACATGTAGTTAGGCAACGAGTGTCGTGTTACATTCAGTCCTAGGTTCGGGACGTGACAGACACTTGGTCCTGAAGTTTGAGTTCCAAGTTCAAAAGCTAAAGTTTCAATTTCAAAAGTTGAGGACACATGGTCCTGAACTTAGACTTTCAAGTTCAAAAATTAATGACACTTGGTCCTGAAGTTTGAGTTTCAAGTTCAAAAGTTAAGGACACTTGGTCCTGAAGTTTCAGTCTCAAGTTCAAAAGTTCAGGACACTTGGTCCTTAACTTTGAATTTGAAGTTCAATTACACTTGGTCCTGAACTAATACTTACAAGCTCAATACACTTAATTTAGGGATTGCAAATGTACAAATCAATACTTGACAGAAACAAAGAAATTAATAACATGATGCCTTCATATTACTTCCGAAATTGTAATTTTGCATAGTTGTGACAAAATATTATGCTATGCAAACAAGTGCATTTTGAGGAATTTACAAGATATTTCAGAATTTATATGGATTATTTACAACAATTTTATACAAAAAATCAACTACAATTAACTTTCTTTACAAATATCCTCAAATACCAGTACACCACACATTCAAACAAGTAACCACTTCACTCCAAATAAAATGTCATTCATACCCAAAAGTACAAGTTTAGCCATCCAATTTAGTAATAACTTACAAAACTCATCCATATCTAGTTTCTCTCCAATAGATTTACTTCCTTATAGAACCATAAATCCAATGACTACTAGTCATAGACATCCTCAACAAATTTTCATCTCAAACCATGACTCCACCACAAGTTATACACTCTCTAATTCATATAGCAACCTAAATATTGATGCTTCTTCTTTACTACTAAACTACAACTCCTTAGGACAGCAAGTTTCATTTTCACTATCATAGTCGTCGCCAATATTTTCTGGTGGTGTATCATAACCAGATTTCTTTTTCATTCTCCATGTGCCCAAAGATTTGCTGCAAGTTCTTTTCCAAAGTCTTTTATCTCTTCAGGTTGGAATTTCTCCACATCCTTTCCCATCATCAACAACTCCACATACTTGATTAAGAATGCACCACAATCAATCCTAAGAAAAATGTAAGATATGGAGTCAGTTAAACAATAAATCTAAAGTACATATAAATTATATAACAAATAACAACATGTATGATCTAGTTTGGTGTGGTGATCTTTGCCACTGAATATCAAATTTTTTGAATGCATTTCCAAAAGACTTGTAATTTTTATCAAACTATGATAACTTTAGCAAGTGGGGGATCATGCGTGCATACATTTCAATGTGATTCATTCCTGCCTCATATGGTTCACTATATATGGAATCGTACACATCAACCTGTTTATCATTAAAGTCCAATACCCCCAAAATAAAATGTGTCACAACATCATTATCCTCTGAAGGAAGCCGACATGGAAAAGAGATTTTGTCAACCTCAGTCCAAGTAATTCCACATCTACGACTGTCACCCCACACATATGGTGTCAGAAACAATTGATTATCACCACACCAAAACTCATTTGTAGCATCTTCATTAAAATCCTTATACACAAGCACCATATAGTTATCAAAAAGTATATATGTAGTTGTACAATGAAATGGATGGTCGCGAGGGTGGTAGCATTCCTTCTTTCTCAGATAATATAGGGCAATGTCAATATGCTTCACAGAAAGGCAAAAAATAAAACAAATCCAACAGTCATAAAATAATTAAAAAATAATAAATTAATAATAAAGAAAATAAATGTTTTCGAATTATCAAACCTTATCATCAAGTACAAAGCTACTATCCAAAGCTCAAGGAAGAACATTTTGCTACTGATTTTTTGATGATACAACTTGTATGGATTCTTTCTCACACCATTATCATCAGCATACATATCAGTTTGTCCCCTGAAAATTTTGAAAATATCAAAGTTAGAAGTTAGTCCTCATTTCCTAATTAAGGACATCTAGTCCTGAACTTAGACTTTCAAGTTCAAAAGTTAAGGATACTTGGTCCTGAAATTTGAGTTTCAAGTTCAAAAGTTAAGGACACTTGGTCCTGAATTAGTTTCAAGTTCAAAAGTTAAGGACACATGGTCCTGAACTTAGACTTACAAGTTCAAAAGTTCAGGACACTTTGTCCTGAACTTAGACTAACAAGTATAAAAATTAAGGACTGGCAGTCCTTAACTTATAGTTCCAACTTCAAAAGTTGAGGACACTTGGTCTTGAACTTAGACTTTCAAGTTTAAAAGTTAAAGACACTTTTTCTTGAAGTTTGAGTTTCAATTTGAAATGTTTAGGACACTTGGTCCTGGACTTCAAGTTTTAAGTTGGAAAGTTAAGGACACTTGGTCCTGAACTTCAAGTTTCAAGTTAAAAAGTAAAGCACACATGGTCTGGAACTTAGACTTTCAACTTCAACAGTTGAGGACACTTGGTCCTGAACTTAGACTTACAAGTTCAAAAGTTAAGGACACATGGTCATGAACTTTGACTTACAAGTTCAAAAGTTTAGGACACTTGGTCCTGAACTTTGAATTCCAAGTTGAAAAGTTAAGGACACTTGGTCCTTAACTTTGATTTCCAAATTCAAAAGTTAAGGACACTTGGTCCTAAACTTAGACTTACAATCACAGAAGTTAAGAACACTTAACTTTAGGAATTTCAATATCAAAACACTTAGTTTTAAATTTAAAATTACAAGTTAAGGACACAAATTTAAGCAATTAACAAATAATGAAATACATTAAGGGACTTACGATTTTTGCGACCTTTCCTTTCCTCCTTGCCCAACCACCCAATAAATTTCTTCAATAATTTTGCATCATCTTTGGCATAATGAAAAATACATGTACGAGTATATTTTGATTTTATCCCGCCAGAATTCTTGGGATTATTTTCATTGTGCGCCATCGATGTTCCTGTTTTTCTTTCATGTTCAAAAGGAGATTTCAACTACAAAATAAGCTTCTTATTCCTTTTACCTCGACCAAGATCTACTTCAACATTTCCTTCAACCTCCATAGAAAAACCCTCATCAATGCTCATTTGTGTACTTGGAGGAGTAGGAGTAAGAATAGGAAATGATGGACCATCATAACCAATACTATCTCCTTTCCTTTTCCTAGTATATTGATTAAGAGCTTCATCTTTGTTTTGCTCTGCAGACAACATATATATATATATATATATATATATATATATATATATATATATTAGTTTGCTGCAAGTCGCCAAATGAAGAGACAAAAACTAAGAACATTATTTTTTAAATGTACTGGCATTTTCAATTATGAATATAATATTTTAGGACACAATCAATACATTTTTTGTTCACACTGCATTCTTGTATTTTTTCAACATACAATTGAGCTGACATATTGGTTGCATTTTATTTATCTTCCAACTGCACATTTTCTTTATCTTGCAACTGTTCTCCATGTTCTTCAATTGCAAGTTCACAAGATTCTGTAAAATAATTATAAGAGCTAACATAATTAGTACTTGTTACTAATCTTTGATTAAAACAAACATGTATAAAATTTAAAAAAAAATACTATCTAACTGTTTGCAACTGTCAAGATCATCCTAGTTAAATCATTATCTTCACTAGCATTTTCTTGGCTTCCAATATTGTCGGTAAGAGAGTGAGGTGTAGAGAGATCACATGTTCCATCTATGCATTTGGAAACAATCTCACTTATGCTTGTTCCTTGGGTATTTTCTAAGTCTTGAGATTGTACTCCACTTTTCTCTTGATACTCCACTCCATCTTCTTCCCTTGCAGCTTCAAAAGATTCTACAACATTTATAATTAATACACATTCAAATAGTTCACTAAAACTGACATTCAACATATCATGAAAATTCCATCTAACCTTGATTGGCATAATTTTTAACTCCAAATTTCTCTTTATATGAGAGAGGTGTAGACATATCATATGTTCCTTCTAAACATTTGCATACAATCTCACTGACACTTGTTCCTAATAAACTTTCTAAATCATGAGATTGCACTCCACATTTACAAAAATTTTCTGTTACTCGTGTCTCTTTTGGATTTTCCTGGTCTTGATATTCTACTACATCTTGAACTTCCACTCCATCAATAGATTCTACATATATTTGTAATCACAAAAAGTTTATATATATTATGCTATTGAATATAAATTTCAATGACAAAAAATTCAAATTCTATATCTAACCTTTCCCAATTTCAGTGCCAATATCAGTTTCATCATCTAGACGTCCATCTCTATAATTGCTTTCATACTGAACTTTTGCATACACATCTGTATCATCACATTCATCACCACCTGCATCTTTGTTAATTGTAACAGTAGGTTCTGTACCATCACAATGGTCATCAACTCCATCTTTAGTAATTGGAATACTAGATTCTCTCTCTATGTTCCTTTCATCAGGTTACACAAAAATCTTCAACAAAGTATCAATCTTTGATCCTAGACTTTTCTTTAAATCCTGTGAAAGAAACTAAGTTAGAAATTTAAGGACATGTAGTCCTAAACTTCAAGTTACAAGTAAAAAAGTTAAGGACAGGCAATCCTTAACTTAGAGTAACAAGTTCAAAAGTAAAGGGCACTTGGGTCTAAACTTCGAGTTTCAAGTTCAAAAGTAAAGGACATGGAGTCCTTAAATTTGAATTCCAAGTTAAAAATTTAAGGATAATAGGTCCTGAACTTCGAGTTTAAAATTGAAAAGTTAGAGACACTTGGTCTTGGACTTCAAGTTTCAAGTTCAAATGTTCAGGACAGATGTTCCTGAACTTAGACTTTCAAGTTTAAAAGTTAAGGACACTTGGTCCTAAACTTCAAGTTTCAAGTTCAAAAGTTAAGGACAAGCAGTCCTTAACTTATAGTTACAAGATCAAAAGTTAAGGACAATATGTCCTTAACTTCAAGTTTCAAGTTCAAAAGTTAAGGACAGGTAGTCCTTAACTTTGAATTCCAAGTTCAAAAGTTAAGGACACACGATCCTTAACTTTGACTTACAAGTTAAAGAGTTAAAGACACTTGGTCGTGAACTTCAAGTTTCAAGTTCAAAAGTTCAGGACAGATGGTCTTGAACTTAGACTTACAAGTAAAAAAGTTAAGGACATGCAATCCTTAACTTTGAGTTACAAGTTCAAAAGTTAAGGACATAAGATCCTGAACTTAGACTAACTGAAATTAATGATATTACCTTGATATCATTTTGAATCTTTTTTTCTGATACAGATATTTTCTTATTTATTCTAGTAACTTCAGCCTGCAGATCCTTTTTAAGCTTCTCTAATAATATCTGAATCAAAAAACATAAAAACAAAAAAGTCTCTTAAGGAAAAAATAATCAAATAAAAAACTAATGCTATTCAAAGACAGAAACCTACTTTAACAATTTTCTTAAGCATGACTTTATCAAATTGTGTGGAAGAAGGCATTGAGCTTTGATCTTGAGAAATTAGCTCATGCACACTAACAGGCTCTGTATCTTCTTCACAAGAAACAAATGGTGCCACCTCGATCAAATTATACACCTATTATATAACCCAAAAAACATAAGTTTTCAGAACTAAAACACATAAACAAAAAAAAATAGCTAGTAATTAGATTAACTTACATTTTCATTATGGAAGTATTTTTTACAAAGAGTCTCATATTGTGGAGATTTCATATACGAATAATATAACATCCAAGGAAAATCACATTCTCAGAAGTTCACAAATTGTTTTTCCTGGAAAATAGGCAATACTTCCATAATCCAAACACAAAAAGCAAAAGGAAAGCCAAGTATAGTATAGCTATCCTTGTCTTTATATTTGTCTTTCTCTTTCTCTTTATCTTTCTCTTTCTCATTGGGCTTCAAACAACTCTTCAATAATTTTAATAACATTTCATAACAAAGAGAGCCCCAGTTGAAAGAAGAACAGAGTTCATCATCATCTACAATTTTTATTATCTGTTCGGACACATTCCTATTCTTCCGCTTCCCCATCAAAACATATTCAACAAAATAAATTTTTGCCAACTTCACAGCATCATCACCGCTGCCTAAAAATGATGCAATTGTACCATTTGGGTGACTAGTAATAAAATTAAACAAATCACCCAACTCAACTTTATCCTTTCCGGGGAAATAGACTTTCAAAAGCCTATTCTCTTTTTCATGCAAACCTTTGATGTCCAGTGAAGAAGAACAGTTCAAGCCAGTAATTATATGAAATACTTCACGTGTAAACTTAATTTCATGGCCAAAAACCTTGAATGTCATCGAATTAGGGTCATTATTTACAATTTCTAAAAGCAATATACGGTGAATAAGTTTACCACAGAACCTTACACTTTATAGTCGGAAAAAGTTTCCGAAAATACCATCCCTCAACTTCTTCCACTACCTGTTCGACAAAAAACTTTTATTGTTTCCTTATACTATAAATCTCCTTTCCTATAGCTCATTAAATTATGCCAAACATCAAAGTCGAACACACGATCTCCTTCCATTAGCACACTACAGAGAAGGAAAAAGAACATAAAAGATTAGGACATACAGTTCCAAGTTGAAAAGTTCAGGGCACTTGGTTCTAAACTTCAAGTTTCAACTTAAAAAGTTAAGGACATGCAGTCCTTAACTTAAAGTTAAATTCAATAGTTAAGGACAATAGGTCCTGAACTTCAACTTTCAAGTTCAAAAGTTAAGGACACTTGGTCCTTAACTTCAAGTTTCAAGTTAAAAAGTTAAGGACACATAGTCCTGAACTTTTAATTACAAGTTCAAAAGTTTAGGAAACTTGGTCCTTAACTTAGAGTTACAAGTTAAAAAGTTAAGGACACTTGGTCTTGAACTTCAAGTTTCAAGTTCCAAAGTTAAGGACATTTGGTCCTGAACTTCAAGTTTTAAGTTCAATAGTTAAGGACACTTGGTCCTTAACTTTGAATTCCAAGTTCAAAAGTTAAGGACACTTAGTCCTTCACTTTGAGTTCCAAATTCAAACGTTAATGACACTTGGTCCTTAACTTTTGTGAACACAGTTAACTAAAAATTCGTAAACACAATTAGCTTATGAATTCGTACGACTATTTTTATAAAATGTACTTACATAATCAAATATATTGATTAAACCACAAACACATTTCAATACCAAAAAATTCTGAATAACTTCCTCACAAAAATTCGCTCCTTATTCGACACTGAATCAACGTATAATTATTATTTTTGAAATTTCACACATACTTGATGCCAAACACAACATTGATCGCGATTACACATATACAAAAACAAAAATGCATAAAAGCAAAAAAAATACTAATTCGATTGTTCAATGCAGAGAAGATGATGAAGGAGAAAGATTAGGCGTCGTTGGGTTGCATGCAAGGGCGATACAGATACTGAGGAGCACGCGAAAGTTGCCTCTGAAATTTTTGCTCTCAAATTTTCCCTTTGAACGAATAAAAAAAGGGTTTGGGAATATAAGAATTGAAGAAAGGGTAAAATTATCTTTTCAAAATAATTTTAATAGAGTAGTGGCTATTTTTGCTCAGCATCAGAATTAGTGGATAAAAAATAAACACCACCTTACTTAGTGGCTACCACACGCCAGTTTTACTCTATAGTCCGAGCATGAAGCGAAACCCAGCCTAAGGCTTCACAAAGCCCACTAGCACCGAAACGTTTTCCCTTTGCAAGAGTAGCAGAGAGGGCCGAGGGGTTAGTAAAACAGTGAATTACAAAGTAAGCTTTATCTGCTATGGTTTTCTCCCTTTTATTGCCTTTCTGTCGATAAACTTGAACATTTTTTATTACTATAATTATTGTGCAGTTCCATCATTACCAGGTGGTGGGGAGAGCTCTACCATCGGAGAAGGATGAGCACCCGAAGATGAAAAGGTACTTCCTGAGTAAACTAAAGAAGGTGAAGAAGAGTAATGGTCAGATGCTAGCTATCAACGAGGTATTGTGCTTAGATTTATGCTACATTCTTGATTGGGATATTTAGCTGATTATTTATGCATTTTGGGTTTTTATAGGTATTTGAGTAATTGTTTTCATGTGTTATTGTTTACCGTAAAAATAGAAATAACAATTAAATTTGATTATGAGATTCTAAAAATACGTGATCTATTTTTCTGCTAGTAGTTAAGCAGTTGATGCTATGTGAAAGACTTAGAAACAAGATAAGAGTTTAAGAGCAAGGTGATAACCAAACTGAATGATTAATAATCGGGGCCTCGAGCTTGCCTATTCGGGGGCGTCGGGTTCAAGTCTAAAGCTCTACTAGGAACTATCGAGGGTAATCTATGGGTGACTAATAGTTAGAATAAAATCATTGAAGAATCTTTATGGCCAATAATAAGAAATAAATGAAGAACAATAAATGAAGCACAATGAATATAGGCAATAAATGGAAGCAATAATATCAAGAGAATGTGTTAGAGAGTAGAGAGAATGTTCTTGTTTATTTAGTATGGAGTAACAGATGTTTATAAAATGACAAGGATCCCCTTTGTATATGAGGGCGCATCTCAACATAGTACAAAATACATTAGTTACAAAGATATGGCGATAGGAAAACTAGTTGACGCCCTGATTCGGGTTTAGACTAGCTTGACATACTTTTTCAGCTTTAGCTGCACGCCTTGGTAACTGCCCACTCTCCCCCCTTAACCGTCAGTCCGTATTGCTCTGAGGTTTCATTAGTCGACGACCCTCGAGAGATAAAACACGAACATGGTCTCAAGCCTTCGAGACATGCTTGTCAGGCATCGTAATGAAGGTAAATTGGACTCTTTGATTTTACTATATACAGATAGTCCCCGCGTTTCTTAGAGTTGAATAGTGAGAAACGACTTTGATAACCAACTTTCCGAATTTCATGTGATGACATCATACTAATGATGCAAGCTTTCGTGATAACCGAGATGTCCCGTCATTTCACCTTTCCAGAATCATTCAAAGCATTGCTGTTTCTTATTCTTCAAAATAATAATGTCGCTGTTGGTCCAACTCCCACGGATGAATTGAATGCGCCCGCCGATACATCTTTCAAAGATAATAATGGCGTCGTTGGTTACGATGCCTCCCTTTCTATAAATGGGAGCCTCCTGGAACCAACTTTTTATTCAAGTGTCTTCCAATATATTTAAATCCCTTTCTTCTCACCATCCTCATCCATTGTTATCCATCATGTTTGAGGCCCATGGCCGTAAGGTTACATGGTGGCACCCTCATCAGCCACGCCATGGCCTTTTTCCTGGGTTTTTCCTTGCCAAGCGAGATTGCACCGTCTTGTCGTTGTTGTTACTATTGTCACTGTTGGCTCGAGATGACGAGGTAAGAGGGCCGATTTCTCTCATCTCGAGAAAATGTTTGGACTCTACACCGCTGCTCAGGGGGTGTTCGGACTTTACACTACTGCTCACCTCCCCCAACTACCCTGTGCGTCGCCTCACTCCTTTTGCTTTCCATGGAGTGAAGTGATACTATCTACTAACTGTTGCATCCTGCACCGGTGTAACATCTCTAGAAGTGGCTTCACAATAGTAGTACTGGTGAAATCCATACTAGCCGGATTTTTCACCCAACCACTTCTTCATTCCTTTCTGCTTCTTCTGTGTCACTTTCCTCTTCTCCACCACTTTTCTCTTCTTCATCTTCTCCCTTGAAGATACTACTTTGGAAGATAGAGATGAGACCTCCAAGGGGATGGCATTCGAAGATAATGTCACCAAAGGTACCCCCGGAGAATAAGCTAGGATTTAGGCATTAATTATATATGCACCTTTTTGCTTCCTTGTTTCTGTGTAAGAACCCCTCGTGGGCTTCTGTAACCATATATAAGGACCCTTTGTGGGCTTTTGTAATCACGAGCTTATGATTATAAAGATATTCCTCCAATTTTGTCTTTTTATGCTATGTTTCCTTTTATTTGCGTTTGTGGAGATTCTGAATGCATGACTCCACCGGTTGATGTTAATACTGAGCCCGAGTGCAAGTACTCCTTCTGACCCTTGATCGATCAAAATGGCTCCTCATAGAACCCTTTGTCGTTCTTTGGACTGAGCCTGGATTGGTTGGATAAACTCAGTTCGTCAGGATCCCCGACTCTGAGTTGAATGAGAGTGGGGCTTGGAACTTTCAGTGCGAGACTTTAGCCTTTTAGACCCCACGATATTCCTCGATGGGTTGGGGGGAATTTGCTCAGGCGCCCATTAATAAGATAACCTTTAGGCTTTCGAGAACAGTCCTCGAGTGGGGCTCGCCCAAGCTCGAGTTGCATGGGAACTTGTTTTGAACTCAGTGTAGATAGCCTTGTTGTAGATAGATCTCGGATGAGGGCTTACCTGAGTTTAGATGGTATACCGAGGCCAAACCCATATGAATAGAGTTTTAGCGCTTATTTTCTTCTTGGGAGGAGCCCTCGAGATTGGGTACCATCTAGGGATTTGTAGTAATGCCGATGGCTTTCCAGAGCCTAACTTCATTTTGCTGGAGGTCTTCAAGATCGGGTACCATCTCGGGACTTACGATGATGCCAAAGGCTTTCTGGAGCCTAACTTCTCTTTGATGTAGGTCCTCGATATCGGGTACTATCTCGGGACTTACAACGATGCCAAAGGTTTCCTGGAGCCTAACTCCTTTTTGATAGAGGTCCTCAAGATCGGGTATCATCTCGGGACTTGCGATGATGTCAAAGGCTTCCTAGAGCCTGACTTCTTTTTTATGGAGGTCCTCCAGATAGGATACCATCTCGGGACTTGTGATGATGCCAAAGTCTTCCTGGAGCCTAAATCCTTTTTATGGAGGTCCTCGAGATCAGGTACCATCTCGAGACTTGCGATAATGCAAAGGATTCCTGGAGCCTAACTTCTCTTTGATGGAGGTCCTCGAGATCGGGTACCATCTCGGGACTTGTGATGATGGCAAAGGCTTCCTAGAACCTGACTTCTCTTTAGTGGAGGTCCTCGAGATCGGGTAACATCTCGAGACTTGCGATGATGTCAAAGGATTCCTGGAACCTGACTTTCTTTTTATGGAGGTCCTCGAGATCGGGTACCATCTCAGGACTTGTAGTGATATTAATGGCTTCTCGGAGACTGTCCTATTTTTGGAGGAGGTCCTCGAGATCGGGTACCATCTTAGGACTTGTAGTGATATTACTGGCTTCTTGGTAGAGGTCTTTGAGATCGGGTACCATCTCAGGACTTGTTTGATGCGGGGGTCTCCGACCCCAAAACATCACATGGCATCGTTAAATGTACGACACGGCTACAAAATGACCGAGGCAATCCCACTGGCAGGTTTTCCCAAAGTGATTTCGGCCAGTATTTTTAATCGTCTTTAGAGGCAGGCGGATCGTTGCCACTTTTTCCATATATATAGGGTTGTTTCCGCTCTTTTGGAGATTCCGCCATTCTGAGTAGTTAATCCTCTTTCATAGAGTTCTCCTTTCTTGCGCCAATTTTCTTTTAACTCAAAGCTTTCGCCCAAGTCTTCATTTCCCCTTTCTTCGTTTTACCATAGCCATGATTGCTAGGCCCGAATCCGCTTGGAAAGGACAATGGAGCTCCGCCTCTAGGCAATTTGCTTCGGGAGGGAACCTCCCATTGGAATAGACTCCCAACGTTCGAGGTTATCGAGATTATGCTCGAAGTTCATTTCTTTAATAGGAGAGGAGCAACTCGAGTTGGTGAGAAAGGACTATGGATGGGGAGAAAAGGTAGCATTGTGGGTACCTTCCCAGGAGGAGAGCATCGTGGACCATGCCGAGGGATTTTTGAACGTGTACACGTACCCCTTTACGCTGAGCCCGTTGATGAGGTTGTGCTCAACTTTTGTCGAAAGTACCAGGTTACCTAGGCGTATATTCACCCGTTATTTTTGCGGATCATATTGATGATGATGTTCTTTGCGAAAGAAGCAGGTCTTGAATTCACTCTCAGTCATCTCATCAGGCTGTATCGGCCCTTTCACCGTAGAGGCCTGCTGACCCTGTGATTCCTCCACCACGCCTTTCGTTGTTGATGAGGAAGAAGATGAAGATCGAGGATGGATGAACCGATTCATGTGGATACAGACTGTCGATGTTATTCTAATGGGGTTTCTGCCATTTCCTGAGGAATGGAATTTTACACGTAAATGATACACACGTGCCTTCTTAGTTTTGTTTAAGGCCAAGGCTAGCTTCATAAATGCGCGTCCTTTTCTTTTTCTACAACAATTTCGTGGATGTCGGGAGACGTTCCCGATCTGTCGGATTAGGCTCGGAAGTAGGCGACCCACTTGACTTGCGACGATCGTAAGTGGCGAGCCTTGTCTAGGGATAGATGGGAAGCAAAACATCATGGTATGTGTTGTCACGCCCCAACCCCGAGAGGCACGACCGGTGCTCAATCAAGCGAATCCGACTGAGCAAGCCTTACCGAACACTTTCTACCCCAAATCAATATGAATACGGAACCCATGCCTTTCATTAATTTAGACGATAATACATGATGCATACTACATCATTGGTTCATTTCATATCACAAAGATTTATCGTACATAAGCTTGCTTCAAGGATTCTATTAGAGTTACAGTTTATGGAGATCACAAGTTTAGGATTACACATAGATAGTGGACTCCTCGAACACCCGTACATAACCCACACTAGTGTCTGTGGAGCCTATAAGGATACAACAGATAAGCATAACTATGCCGGCAACAAGGCCCCGACTATACCTCAAAAGTGGAAAGTTGTAATAACAAAAGATACACCATATAGCCCCATGAAAGAAAAAGGGGCTCACCGAGACTTCGAGTAGAAAAATGCTCTGCTACACACGATCGACACTATCTGCTATGGAGCCACCTACAATCATAACACGAATGTAGCGCCCCCTGGCAAAAGGGACGTCAGTACATTTGAATTGTATTGTTATGTATAACTAAACACCATTTTACTAGAAAGTACTATCAAACAGGTACAAGTAAATAACATGGGTAAATCAAAGATGCAATTCATATAATCTTTCATACAATTTCCAAAACATAGATTAGGGCATTTCTGTCACATGTTCACCACTGTTCTCAATACACCGCCATCTCGAGAGGAGTCCGGTCACGACTCGACCGGCTAGGTCACCTCATTGGAGGCATTACTCTCAATCAATATTTCATTTCCCATATCCGGAATTCAATATCAGCACATTACCACCATATGTGCGGCATGGTGTCCGATCACGACCCGATCGGCTAGGTCGCCTTGCCTAGGCATTACTCCATTCTCATTAGTCAACACCTCCAAATCTTTATTCCACACATATCATAACAATTCCTGGGCACTCACGGCCACCATCATCACATCGTTTTCCCTTTTTAATGTTCATTTTACAAGTTGTGATCATAGACACACATATCAAAGATAATTCAAGTTGCAATTACAGGTAAGTGAGCACATAGCTAGCATGAATAATTCTTTGTTTCGATGTTGGCTTATAGCCCAAGTATTTCAACACATAATAGGAATGGTACATTATTCGCGTTGAGGCACATCCTTCACGAATATGTATAGATATATGCAAATCAATTAAGGCGTAAAAACAATCAATACACTAACCAATTCAACTCTTACCATACTTTCGTAAATGACAACGGAGCTCAATTTCTACTAAAAGGGGGGTTTTAGCCATACATACCTCAATAAAGTTTTCCTTACTCTTTTACAAATTTCCGGAACTCTTAGCACTTTGATCTATTGAGTAAGAATTACAAATTAAATCGAGAATTAGAGATGAGATTGAGACTCTAGCTTGGTTCAAGCGTATTGACAAACCCTAGAGGTGCAATGTGATCTTAGGCCCCTTTTTGACAGCAATTTATATCATTTTGTACCCCTCTTTAATTCACCACCCCCATTACTCTAAGGTTTGATATGCATATAAGGAATCCATTGTTGTACCCATGAATCACCTCACTAGTGACCCCTTGTATCTGAGAATAAATAAAAAATAAGAGTTGGGGTGATGAAGTCTTACCTCTTGAGATGAAGGTTTAGGGGTCTTCACTTGATTTCCTTCAAGGATTTAGCCATATCTCATGGAGTAATTTGATGGGGAGGCTTTCCCTCTCTAAAAACCCTCTCTCTCCCTCAAGAAATGCTCAGAAGAATGCTTAAAATGAGCTATAACACCGGATATATCGATAGGGAGGTCGGGTTAAAAATTAGAAAATTGGAGCCCCGAGTCAAATATGCGATCGTAGAGTAAACATGCGGTCCACATAATGGACCGTAAAATGCTCCCCAGGAACTGGACACTCTGACTGAGTCTGCGGCAGAAATGCGGTCCGTATTCACGTTCTGCGATCGCAAAGTGCACCGCAAAACTGACCTTCACAAAATTCAAAGGAAAATATGCGACGATTATGCTGTCCGCATTTCGATTATGCGACCGCATTTTCGACCGCATAGCTGACTTTAATTTTAACCAACATTCTGACTAACTCTGCGGCAGATATACGGTCCGCATACTGGACCACATTTCTTGCATTTTTCTGGAAACTTATTCTTGACTTTTTAATGAATTATTCAATCTAAAAGGGTCCGCGTTGCAGCTCGCAAGCTCGTCGCGAGGTATATTTATGAATTGCTAACACATGCTCCTAACTTGGCGCCACGGGATCCGGGTTTTCGAGTAGGGATTTCTCGGGGCCTTACATCCTCCCCCACTTAAGATCATTCGTCCTCGAATGAGGATCAAGGTTCACTTATTAACAGTCTTATTGCAATCTTCTCCTCTTCACAACTCGAAACAGGTTGAAAGTCCCCAAATTTAGCTAACTCCCTAGAATTCCGAAAATTTCGCCAGAGTTTCCTTTGTATCTAGGCCTCACCCACCTGTCAGAGAGCCCTAAAAATATACCATAACAGCATAAACATATTCATAAGCATAGTATAACTGGCACAATATCAACCATGGCCATATAGGTAACCATATTACCAAAAAGAGGACGGTTTTACATAAGTCCAGCCAACAAATACGGTTTCGAAGGAGCTAATTGCATAAAAGTTATTACATGATTATTCAAACAAGTGTGGATACTTCTTCTTCATTTCATCCTCGGCTTCCCAAGTAGCTTCCTCAACGTGCTGGTTCCGCCATAATACTTTCACGGATGCAATTTCTTTATTTCTCAGTTTTTGAACTTGCCAATCAATAATGGCAACTGGGACCTCTTCATATGATAGATCTTCATTTACCTCAATAGTCTCAACTGGCACAATGGCGGACGGATCCCCTACTACCTTCCTTAACATAGACACATGGAAGTCCGGGTGTACCAATGACATCTCGGGCGTCAGCTCGAGCTTGTATGCCAGTGACCAACTTTCTGAATGATTCTGTATGGCCCGACATACCTTGGACTTAATTTTGCCTTCTTTCCGAATCGCATGATACCCTTCATAGGGGAAACTTTCAAGAATACCCAATCGTCTTCTTTAAACTCCAAATCTCTGCGACGCACATCCGAGTAGGATTTTTTGTGACTTTGAGCAGTTTTCAACCTTTCTTTAATAAGCTTGACTTTCTCCATGGCCTGGTGCACGAGGCCCGACCCTATCAATTCCGCTTCTCCAACTTCGAACCATCCGATGGGAGACCTACATCTCCTACCATACAATGCTTCGAA